>OX375869.1:102135200-102321300 GCA_947359475.1 Heligmosomoides polygyrus bakeri
CTGAAAGAAGAAAAAACTAGAAAAAACGTACGTCAACTAAGTGAAACTCTTTAAAGGTATCATGAAAATATTTCGACTTGAGTAATTAGCTTACTTTCTTTGATATCTTTAAGGTCGCACGTCTCAAGAGGTGAATACAATTCTCTCAGTTTCCTCATTTTTCGAGGAGTGAAGATGGTTCTGAGCTGTTTGAAAGGGTAGTAAGCAGGAAATTTTCGGCCGCGAGAAGAGATCACGCCATGTACTCGCTTACTATGTATGTTGCGATTCTCATTTGATTGATACCCAAAGCACTTCGTGTGTAGTTACCGACTATAGAACGATGAACCAAAAACAACTGAGCACTCAAAATTGCTGGTCTCTTGCATTTTCAGTATGGTTCAACACAGCGTAACAGCTCTTCTAATGTTTTTTTTGAAACAAACTAATCACTTTTTGGCGGGTTATCTATGAATTTTCAAAAAAGTCAGTTTTTTAATCGAAAAATTTTCGAAAAATGTCCAATTTGATGAACAATGGTACACTTCGATTTCGACTTCTACCCGGATCACTAGCGACTGCCTCTGAATGTGAGGGCCCTTGACCAAAGTTAGAAAGCGAGTAGTAGCACGAAAAGCGAGTAGTAGCACGAAATCACTCACCGCGTGTTCAAGTGCAGTACGTTTCCATCTGACTGCAACTATTTTCAGCAACTTTTACTATTTTGTGGTGATTTTGTTCTCTAAAAAGCTTTCACCTCAGATTTCCCTGGTCGGCGGGAACGATGTAGTGTTTTTTTACCCAAAGAATGACAGAAGCATGTTCCACCTTTCATTAAAAAAACTTGTTGAACCAACTAGAAAAATAACTCATAGAAGTGGACCACAGTCAACTACGATCCATCGTCCGTTTACGTTAGCATTATTTTCCATTCGCTGGGTCACTCGAGTCTCTCACCGTGTGGATAGAAAAGTAGCGGAGGCATAGGAGGAAGCACATTGGGGGAAGAGATCAAAAAGTCCTCCAGGAAGGAAGCAGGAGCGGTTCTAAACGTTGATCCAAAACGCTAAGGGGATTGGGTAGATAGCTAAGAGGTGGAGTCCCGTGGAATAATTTGGACAGACAGATCACAGAAGGGTAGAACGTTCCTCTTCCTTAAACTAGACATACCTCGCACTAGGATTACACTATAATCTGCTGTCTTTCTACTCTTCGTCCATCAATAATCCTTATCAAGCGCTCAATTAGTTTTTGAGTTTTTTGTGTTTGTGCAAATAAAGGATAAAAGACGGCAGTAATCAATCCTTTTTGGGATGCGCCATGCATTCTAATTCTACGGGATGTCGTGGGGCGACTTTAATGCCTACTTAATCTATACAATGATTTGCGGTGGCCGGTTGATGGACAATATTTGTAGTGCTGTTTAAATTAAAGGACATGGATGAACCTGGGTTAAGCTTGGCAAGGTTTACCAGCGAGTTTAGCACTGTCTCGAAGCTACCTGGCTGTCGCAGTTGGCAGACGAAATTAAACAGTCGTTTCCTTTTGGGAGACGCCACGCATTCCACTTCAAGGGGATGCAGTTCGAAAGCCTATGTGGCCGACAGAATGTCTTGTAATGGCTAGCCGATGGACAATCCAGTTTCATGTGTTTTAACAGAAGCCTGGTACCTATTCGTTAAATCCGGAGAATGGAAGACTCGGTTGGCCTGGGCGGGAAACCCAAAACACGAATCTGGAATCGGAGGTATGCGACAGTTGGTGTCTCGTCAGACTCCGTTAGAAGGGCTGCGCCTAGGGAGGAAAACCATAGCTGCACAAAACTCCAGAGCATAAATCAATCGCTCACTTATACGTCAAATGGCCAACGCAATTTATAGTATAGGCCAAATAAACATTCAATTTGCCTCCAGGACTCCCATACAAGTAGATGCGTCGTGGAGCATCTCAGAATGGTTTGGTTGAGTACGTCCCTGACCACAGTTCTAGTGAACATGTGTATTGTGAAAGAATCAGGCAACAGTCAAACAGAAGTGGAGGTTCTGGGATGAAAAATGAAGAGGATGATAGGTGTACTATAAAAAATAATAAACGAATGATTGGGAAGCCGAAGTCATGCGTGTTGAGGGCGTGATGAAAGGGGAGCGAATGAGAGTAGTCTCTCTGGGATGCGCCACGCATTCAAGCATTGTAAAAGTGTAAATATGAAATAGAATAAATGAGAGGGGGAGATCGAAGTTATCCAAACCTTGTATGGTCTACGTCGCGTATCCTACTCACCCCCGCTTGTAAGGATCAATATGGCGCTGCGGCACCAGAAGTGTGAACACTCTAGTTAGGCTATTTACGGCGTCCTCAGATGGTGCGAGGGGTCACAGAGACAGGAGAGTGGACTGGCTCCGGAACTAATCTGGGTCCCGGGCAGGGCTATTGGACATTCCACTCGTAATAAACCGCTACAAGCGAACGAAAATTTGAAAGCGGACCATCCTTCAAGTCGGAATTAACTGGGGAATGTTCTCATAGACCATTTTTCCGTTCCTGAAATTTTTTCAAAATGACACTCTGTTAGCATTTGGGTGAGTTTGCTTCGTAACTACGAGGCCAAAATGTCTTCCAGCTTAGTCGAAATCTCACGTATGAAGTATTACAAGGTGTTTTCATAGGCTCCCAAATATCTATGTTTCTTTCTGCAGAGAACCGATTTTGTGTCCACTTTAATCATGCGAAAGGTGTGCGGCTAACTGCAGGGAAGTGTCATTTGGGCAACTTTGCCAGCGCATAAATACTAGCAATTTCCACCCTAAAGGTTCCACGTTCGCAGTTTCATTTCCACTGTCGCCTTCAACGGAAAAACGAGTGTAAGCGCACACAAGCTTGACATGCAGAAATTAGAGTCCTCCGAAGTGGAAACATTTTTTGAAAATAATACCACTTAAATTATCGGATCCTTCAAAAACGTACATCATTGTGAACCTGGAATGCTAGGGAATCCAGAGAGCTATGTGTTACTATATATAAAGTAGAAAATAGGTTTCAATAGACCGAATCTCTTCCTTCATTAGCTACTTAGGAGCTGTGGGTGTAATTATCTCCCGCGAGGGAAGGGGTCAGCCGCGCCAGGCAGAAATTAGGTCACTGAACTATTTCTTAGGCGCTCGCCATGTGCTTTGCGGCTCATTGGGAAAAGGGCTCGGTGCTGATCACACGAATATGAGTTTCAATTTACAGTGCGATAAATTTGAAGAGCGCTACAGAAAAGCGGCGGAAAAGGCGGTTTTTTTCGCTTTTTCCGCCCAAAGACCAAAAGATAAGGCCGGTATTGTACCTCCGAGTCGCTCAAGCAACTGGTCGGAGCGATAGTGTTGCGAGGGTAGCTACGCAGCTCGTAGCTACCCGCGCAACACTATCGCCGCGGCCAGTCGCTGGAGCGACTCTGAGCTATGTCAGATACCATAGGCTTTAGAGCTCGCCGGAGAGCCACCGTGTCATTTGATAGCAGCCTAAGCACTGGTACAAAGTCAGGAGAGGGAATCAAAGGCAAAACACCGCGTACCCCCTCCGACTAGGATAGATCCGTTTTCGTCGCATTGAAAGGAGTATGAAGCGGCTAGTCGGTTCATAGAGAATGTTCAGCAGCTGTTTCATGTATTTGTGCTTGGTCCATGTCGCTAATTGTGGCAGCGGGGGCGCGGGAAACGTTAGAACCTGACTGCTGCACCGGGGAACTCCCACGGGGAGCGAAAAAGTAGAAGAGCGCCTTATAGTTATAGTACAGTGGCCATATTGATTGTGCGACGCGATCGATCAATTTGGCCTCATTGCGTGGCCATCGCGTCGCGCCGCGACGAAGTATAAACGGGGCCTTAGAGGAATTGCTACAACACCTACAGAGAAGGCTGATTAGATCTTCGTATCAGAGCGCGAAATTGGAGTTAGAGCACATTTTTCTACGGTCGATCTTTTGCATGACAAACATCCATCAATTCGTCTATGTAATGTTTCACATACCAATTCCTATATTGAGCATTGCTGAACAAAACCATAGCCTGTTCTACACGACGTATTACGATAGTAACGAAAAGACGGCATGGGAACGTATGAGGGATGGGATGAGATGACCCCAGGTTGGAAGGAAAGTTAGTATAACCTTCTTTGAGATTTTTGAAAGTTCACATCACCTAGTGGGCACACTTCGAAGCTTCATAAATTTTTTCAAAGAAAATAACTAATTGAATGTTGATTTAAAACGCAAGGAATCAGCTACCATGTACTGTCTTTAAAAAAAGATCGCGCCATGGACTCGAGTAGATCTTAGTGATTTTTTCATTGATAGTGCAAATGCACTACTTGGAACAAGGGCGTGAGAGCATGTATATTCTTTATATGGCTATATAATTCTTTTTATTGTACCATTTACTTCTGTGTTACCTCACGCAAACAGAATTTTTGCTATCGAGTGAAAAACGCGTTGATCTAGTCGATCGCGTTCTCTCCTTTTGAAATGTTAAACAATTGTTGCCTACATATAATAAATAAATAAATAAACAATAAATCATGCATTTCAGAACAAAATGCAATTCATTGTTTTCATCTTAAACAAAGGAGAGTCTACAACTTAGAAAATGAATAGAAAATGGATTTCTAGTCGAAAATGAACAGATAAGGTTCGTTTCGCCACTGTTTTCAGATGAGTCCAGTCCGTTATGCTCCTTACACGGCTTGAAATGGCTTCATAAATTTGCGAATTCTGCAATCTCACCGATTTCTGACTAATAGAAGCCTTTGTTAGGGGCGGTATGTCCTGAAATAGGCCTAGTGCTGTGAAACACCGACGAACCTAGATGTCAATGCATTTCTGAGTAGCACCGACCGACGATCACGCTTCCAAGATGCAAACCCTCAGACTTCTCCTTTTGAATATCCATTGGCCTAGATTCTTGAGGCATTTTTCGAGTTGATTTGTGAGCAGAAGAATTCTTCGCTGTCTTGGTGGTTGTTGCTTCAGGCTCAGCCGCGTCTGATTCATTGAGAACTTCGCAGCAGTTCTATTATAGAACGGCGCTATACTACACCATTTCTAGTGCCCCGAATAGCGGAAACCTTTCGCTCAGTTATTCGCCGAGATAGCCGTGTTTATCCTGCATACCTAATCAGTTTAGCACTCGGAGTTCAGCTCTCGAACTTGGCCTGAGAAAGTGGACTTGGCGCATTCTTATTTAAACTTACTTAGGCTTAGTTCCTCCCATGCTGTTGAGCATATCAGGCAACGAAACTTTTCCACTGATGCCTGTCTTGTGCCAGCTCTTCACCTTCGTCTCTGGAAATACTCAGCAGTTGGAGGCCCTTTTTCGAATATTCGCCTCCATGTGCTTCTCGGACGCCCGTGAGATCTGCTACCGCCCTCAGGATTTCGCCACGTGACCACTCGAGGGAACCGTTGTTCCTGGCAGTCGCAGGGCGTGTTGAGTGTACTGCGAGGCGTAGACGTCTTTGTGCGATTAATGTGGAGAGACTGCTTGACCCGCTTCAGTTTGCCCGAGTTTATAGTTGTGCCGCTGCGCTGCGCGGCACCATAGTTGGTATAGATATCGATCGGGCGGCGAAAAAAACCAATATCTATGACGATCCTGGTGCCGCCGCGTGGCGGCGCAAGTATAGACTAGGGGTTTGGAACTTCAGGGATCGTTAAATATGCGCATCACTCCTGACGCGATGACATAAATGGCGCCAAATCGAACAGTCGCGTCGCTCGATCGATTTGGCCACCATTAATGTCATTCTTTCACGCGTCGAGCGCACACTAAACAATCTCTTAGGCCTATGTTATACCTCGGCGACGCGTCGACGACGCTGTGTTGTGCGGGCTGCTACGCACTGCGTAGCAACCCGTGTAACACTGACGCCGATGTCGCCGATAACACCGTCGCCGAAGTATAACATAGGCCTTAGTCACGCCATCTGTGTATCCTACTCCCATCAATAACCTATTATCAAATTTGAAAATATCTCTAATGGAAAGCATATATCTTTCCGGTGCACCTCACAGGCATCGCCCATGGGCGACAAGTGAGTGGTAGAGCCGCAGCTTGATATTCAACGTGATGGATGATAAGTTCCAGATTGGTCCTAGCTTTCGGAACACAGATGCTGCCTTAACGATCCTCGTCATTATGTCAGATTCCACATCTCCATTGTTCGACATGGAACTTCCAAGTTATGTGAACTTCTGAACGTTCTTGAAAAGTTTGAAGCTGCGATGCATCGGCATTCTTGTTGAGATCTACGTTCATATCTTCTTTCCCTACCCGTATGGCTATCGATTTGTTCGAGTTCAGTCGTAATCTAACCTTCTTAGCTTCGTTCGCAAGATCTGTGGTGGCATGCTGCAGTGAATCGTTATTTTCGGATATGATAGCCATATCTTCTGAAAAGTGACGGTCTGTCAAATGATATCCCCTGCTCCATGCTATGCCCATTTCCTCGCCTTTCGTAAGTACTATATACCTCCTTATAATGAAGTCCTGAGCATCGAAGATAAGACGGGAAAGTACACATCCGTGTCTCACACCAGTAACAACTTCGAAGAACTTCGTGTGCCTTGCATTCGTTTTGACACTGCAGCGGAGTTCTTCTACAACTCCTTGTTGCTTCTACAAAAGATTGAGGTTTACCGTAGATCATAAGAATAGACCATAGCGATTTACGGCGTATATCATCGAAATTTTCCGGACTTCCATCGCCATCACATCTGCCATCGCGGCTCAGTTCATGGCCATTCTGCCGCACGCGGTCGAGTAATCAAAGGAAACTTCGCCGCGGCCGTCGCAACAGTGGCGGTCGGCATGCGCGAGGGCTTCCCGCGCTCATCGCGGGCATGGCATACTTTTTTGCGCCGCGCGCGGTGTTTAGCGTTGGTCCCGAGCAGATCGCCGTCGCGCTCCCTTGCAGAGCGATGAGCAATGCGACGAGCACTGAGAAGTTCAAATTCTTTCGCGTCGCTGTGCAAAACTCATCGCCGCGATTCCTTCGCGGCGACGGGAAGTATGCACGAGGCCTAACGACTACCGGAAGTCTTATAGGTGCTCCACATATTGCTGACCATGGACCATCTTGACCATCTTTTGTGGGACGCGCACGCATGAAAAATATATTATTGCATCTCATTCATTGTCGCAAAGACGTTGGTCACGACTACGAGCGAAGAGATAGAGGGATAGGTTTGGTCGTGGTCGTGTCACCATCTCGCTCCTCTTTATTTTATGTGTGGAACCGGAAATGAGCCCTGGTCGCGTTATAACGGGAGTCATTTTGAAGGCAGAGCTTCTCCCAAAACCGCATTATAACGGCAGTATCGTTGTATCCGACGCGTCTTAAGAGGAGTTGATTTGTATTGGCGTAAAGCTAAGCTGGCGAAAGTCGCGCCTTATCCGGAGGCGTTATAACGGGAGGGGACTGCATATGAAGAAAGGAGTTGGTGGCTGTCCTTCGGTCGGTCGGTCCGTCCGTCTGGCTGAGGCGTTTCATAAACGTCGTACAACAGGTTCAGAAGACATCTCCCAGACGTCGTTCAACGGGCGTCCGTCTTGAGAAGACGTGCCGCCGACATCATACCATGAGCGTGGCGAAACCGGCTAAGAAGGATTGCGAGGGGGGAGGGCAGGAGAACAAGCAGGAGGTAGAGATCTGGGTACCGCGACATAGGAACCGGTAAGAAGGGAGCAGTAGGGGGAGGGGTCAAGGGGAGATAAAAGCAGAGGCGAGGAGGTGACTCCTGGAGGAGAAGGGCCAGTGAGGGTGTGGTTGCCAATAGGAGGAAGATACCAGTAAGGGACGGGGGAGCAAAAGGGACCCGAGAAAGGGCTAGAAAGTGCGGACCAAAAATGAACACGGCCTTACGATCGAAATCCAATAGACGGAGGTTTCGCGGCCGGTAAGTAACATGGAAGCAAAACTGTATTGCAGGGCAGATTATTGAATTTAAACTTTTAACTTTTCCGCATTCTACGCCGGCGATGTTTATACATTCATCTATTTGTTGTACCTGAATATTCACGCAGACAGATTTATTTGCAATTAACTGTCGAAAAAAGTATGTCAAAAATCCATAACTTTATCGGCGACATTAGGAATGGCGAGCACCTGCTCTGACCCAGATTACTTTTTGAAAAAAGTTATTGAACTGAAAAATATTTCGAAACGAGATGAATGCACGAATGTGTTCATCATTTCAAGCATTTAATGTCTTAACCAGATTTTGCAGATATGCACAAATTTGATTACTATAAATTCAAGTTTCACTGAGTTTAGGACAGGCTAGATTTATTCTTGAGGAAAATACTCGATGAATTGAATAACAGCGAAATGAAATATTGCCCAATTTTCTTGACAATGTAACACAAAATATCGAGTAATTGCTTACACAGTTAGTTTTCATCAACAATTGAGGGAAAAATCTTACTGATTACTCTAGCGTATATTGTTTTTGCTGCATTCGGCGAGCTTGTATCATTTAGAAGATTTATTTTAAAAATAATAGAAGTGTATTCAATCACTTAACGTTTAGAAGAAGTTATTTCCTAATTACATATTCACCTTATCATTCCCCCACTGTTTCATTTTACATACCTTCGCCCTCATTTTCTACTTCTAACTCATATCTTTTCCATGTGGGCCGAACTTAATGGTAGCTTAAACAGGTTTTTCTTCCTCGGCAATCATCTGCTGTTGAAGCGATCGTTTTCTGGCTGCACTTTTTTGTTTTCTTGTCTCATTTTGTGAGTTTTCTCCCATTTTAGCTTTAAGACGTGGATATATGGTTCCTTGTTCGCAGATAATTTATATAAATTTAGTTTAGTACAATATTAGGATAAAATATGCTTATTAGCAACATGGTATAAATAGTACAATAAAATAGTAAGAAGTATCTCTGAGATAGCTATTCTGCCTTCACCTAAGCCTGTCAGAAAGATCCCTGCCCAGCAGCTAGCCTGCGAACGGCTGAGTAGGGTAACTGATGGATGCCACATCCTGGGTGGGTGTCTACCTTTCTGGCCGTTTACCCTGGGTCAATCCGGCTTAAGTGAAGGTGTGGAATCTGAATAGCCTAAACGAAGAATCGAACCCCCTACCAGTTCATTGTCCTGAGATGAGTAGGCGGCATCTTCTACCAGCTGGGCCAAACTGCTGCTTGCCCCGTCATACCCGGAAATCTGCTCCAAAGTCTGCCTTGTAGAGGCTTTTCCGCTTATCGTTTCCTCAGGGGCGGTTTCAGGATCTTCTGTTCATTTGTTCTTCTTGACCGTTAATAGCTACGACCGATACTTGGGCGCTTCCTTCATTACGATCCTATTCATCCATCATCTTGGGGCTGATTCCTCCTACTAGACTTACCATTAGGCTTTCCTGAAAACGTGGAGAATTGAAGTATTAGTTTTCTGGTCCATTATGGCCGTCAGAAGTCTAAGAAATATACACATTTCAAGAAATCTCTGATACTGAGTGGTGGCACGATGCCTGGCGCATTCTCGGAGGGTTGGACGTCTGCTCCGCACTCGAGATTCAATGAAGAGTCCTTGCAGATGACTTCCTGGCGACGCCAAAGTGGTCGCCTGCTGCCAGCTAATCGCGTCTTCCGCCACCGACCGGCGCCGATAAATCAACGTCGTGTTGCCCCGCGAAGTAGACGTCGCCGGTGTACCTGAGAACTTTGGTCGTTCCCGGACTAGGGCTAGCGCTAGGCCTCCGGCCTTTCTCCTTCTCCAACGGGCTGGAAACAGTCCCCCTCTCCAGCCAACAACTTAACTCGCTGCCGCGGCGGCCTTCGAAAATATAATTTTTTCATGTGTTTTCGCCGAGCCACACCGTCGGCTCGACGACGTGGATAAGTTGTTGTTCGGCCAGCAAGCCAGCTGAGCAGCTCTGAGAGCCTGGAGGTGTATGTGGAGAAGTTTGGCGCAGAGGGACGGACGGACGGCGTGCTTCTTGAAGGGCGGCTGCCCGTCTGCTGGCCCGCAGCTGTTTTCGGACACGTCGGAGCAGCGAGCAATTCGTCCGTCGCAAATCCAATTTCAGCACCTCCCTTCACTTGCCGCGACCTGCCCGGTGGTCTCCGCATGCTCCTACATCCTGAGTGCGTCCGCCATCTTCTCCCTCGCACCAATGACCAGCTATACATGACTCACATTCCATTCTTCAGTAGCGTCAAAGCCGGATGATATTGTTCGTGAAGTCCTGAAAGCTATCTAGTACGAACTGCTCAGACTGCCCTTGTCTAGTTCCTAATTCTAGGGATAGGATTCACTCCAACTACTTTTAGGACCGTGACTTGAAGATGTGGTTTGTGGTTTAGCTATGGAACTACATATGTCTCTTGTTTCTTCTTCACTTTGCCTCATTCTACCTAAAACACCATACAGAGTTACATTCTTCATTATGAAACGCTAATTTGTTTAAAAAAAACTAAAAAATTGTGCATATGCTTGTGTACCGAACGAAGTTGTAGGGCAGATCAGTACATGTCGCGAATGTGGAAAGCATTGGGAGGTGGGAGCGCGTCAGCCAATCAGAGCGCAGCCCGAGCGCACGCTACCCAATCACAGGATGCCCCTTGTAAATAGTGCGCCCATTCGATGCGGCCGGATTGGTTGGCGCGCTCCCAACCCTCAGTGCTGCCCAAGTTCGCGACTAGGACGGATAGACCGGCTTCGTTGAGCGGCTTAAAGTTTCGTCCTGTTCAGAATTTTGTTTGGCATAGAAGTAATAACATAATAGGGAAATGTCGAGATTTCACGAAAGGAGAACCAATCCTTCAGTTTTTTATTTGTCTGTCTATCTAGCTGTCCGTTTCTCCTAATTATGTGGGTGGAAATTTCGCCTTCATTGCTATAATCGACCTCGGGCTACGAACTCCTAAGGAAGTTCAACAGAATTACTTATTTCATTGGAACGATTTCCAATTAATAGGGAACCGCTTCAATAGATACGAAAGCGGTGACAGAATCTGACGAATTTCGCCTTGGCCCGCGGATTCCTCCGAGAACGATTCACTTCAGGGAGGCGAAAAGTGCACATAATACCCTTCATTAAGAACTGTGGCCAATAAAAGTTACAGGATGGCTTTACTCATTTCCTTTTGGGATGCCACACATGTTCATGATGTCGTGGAGACAGCATGAATGCGTATTTTGTCATAAAAGGACTTTCGGTGGTCAGCCGATGGGCAAGGCAGCGTTTTATACTTCCCAGACAAGTCCAATGCTAAGTCATCGATTCCGAGGGGTGGAAGGCTGGTCTGGATGGGAAATCCGAATCAGAAACGTGAAATCGGACGACAGCCGGCGCCTCCTACTACTACGCTATCACGCGCCGTGGGGCAATACGTGTGTATAAAATCTAGATCCTCTAAGCTCGGAATCTGCAGAGGCTCTAAAGAGAGGGCAGGTTGGGTAGAAGAAGAGTGGCGAGGGGAATTCATAAACTTCGAAGGACTGTAGCGTCTATTGCTAGTTTTTCAATGAAGCCTTAAGTTAAGTTTGACATTCTGGAGGCCTTTTGAGGCAGCTACATTCCGGAATACAAGAACGTGCAGACAGCAATGTCACCTACTCTGAATAGGACGAGCCAGCGGCTGAAGAACCAGATGGCTAGTTCACGTCACCGTGGCGGTTGAATCCTCTCTAGCACGCTTCTAATGCGACTTTAAAACTGGAGATGGACGGTCACAAGATTTTTCGTGTATGAGCGAGATATGCTGCCGGTGAAGAAAGTAAGGGTAAAGGAAAGTTAAGGTAAGTAAATTAGAAAGTAGTGGTGAATGATGAAGAAGTAATGCACTGGACGCTTTCGGTGACCAGGAAAACCGTCTCCAATATCAAAAACGATGCGAGCAGCCCGGATCATTGAATGATCGACCTGGGAGAGGATGATCAGCTACTACGACTTCAAGTTCGAGTGTCAAACGTGTTCGTGAGCTGGTGCGAAGGAATCCCCGGAGATCTTTGAGAAGAATGACAAAAGCGATAAAAGTTCGCAAAACTTCCATGAGCCGCGTTGTCAGTGAGAAGCTGGGACTGACGTCTTACCGCTGCCAGAAGACTCACATTCTCCTCTCGCACATGATGAAGAATCTCCAAACAAAATGAAAGGCATTCCGTTCGGTGTCTCAGTTCAGCCCGCCACCGAAAACTTTTCTCAGACGAGAATTTCTTACTGTCGAAGCAGTGCTGAATACACAAGACGGCCTCAAAATCAGTAGTCGAAAACATCGAAGCGCAAAGAATCCATGAACACTGCGGACATTCGGAACCAGTCGTGGTTTGGGCCGCTGTCACTTGCGCGGGAAAGTCGCGGTTGTTCTTCATTAGAAAGGACGGGAAGATGTACACCGAGATCTACTTCGAGGATGTTTTGAAAAAGACTTTGATTCCCTGGAGTTCGATCTTCAAGGACAAGTCGTTCATCTTCCAGCAGGATTCGGCACCTCCTCATAAATCGAAGATCGTGCAGAAGTGGTGTTGTGACAAGCTTCCTGATTTTATTTATCATCGCAGAAGAATATCCTCCGTATATCTGAGAGGTACCCTGTGGATTACTCTATTTGGTCCTACTTGAACAGCGTGGCCGGCTTTAAAAGACATCATTCTGTCGGCTCGCTGAAAGAAAGCCTTCTGAAGGCGTGGGAAAAAATGCCAATCTCTCAGTTTGAAGCCGGTGTTTTCCTTCGCGTCGCAGTTCCTTCCTTATGCTTCTCCTCCTTGTCCCGTGTAGAGTCCGTCGCAGATCCTGCGCGACTGTATGTTATTGCGAGTCGCTGGGAGATCCTTGAATTCCGCATTATTCCGTCTGTTCGGGGATGTATGTAATTGCACGGACGGAACCAGCAAAGAGCCCTAATAGGTGACGGGCGTGTGCGATGCCGGTATGAGACCTGCCCGGACGACATCTCATGGATGGTGAGCGAGCCTCGGACGATGACCGCCAGGGGTGTCCGATCGCCTTCTGCTTGGAGGCCGCGGTTTCTCCGCGGATCTGCTGCTGGACGACGAATGATTTGTTCTCATCAAGGCCGGTACTTAGTTGAAGGCGTAATTGGCAGCTGTTGCGGGGCTCCGGCCTCCTCGCCGCGGACGACGACGACGATGACGACGCATAAAACACGAAGAGCACATCGATCGCGAATGGTGAAACCCCGGCGGTGACGGGTGTCCCCTTTTAGGGAAGCTCCCCAGACCTGCTGCTGTAGAGAGAATAGACAAGGTTTTGCTGGAGAATCTCCACTAGGACAGCGCAGAAGCAGCACTTTCTCCTTGTCTCCTCTGAGCTTCTATCCTATTCTCTTCCTCTTTTATTCTTCTTTGACTACTCTGAATTTTCTATCGCTTTTTCGGTACTAATCGCAAATGTTGGCAGCATTGGGAGGTGGAACGAGAGAGGGCGTGTACCTTTCATTTTCTGCTTTCAGATCGGTGCTTTGATTGGTTGTGATGTCAGACGCGTTCTCACTTCCCACTGCTGCCCACATTCGCGACATGAACCGTTTTCTTATTTTCTCCTCTTAGTTCAAAACTTTTCCTGTTTGTTTCCGCGTCTATGTTTTCTACTTCATTCAATTTATGCCAAAGAATTCTTAGCACAACGATGCCTTTATAGCTCGACCCTGTGAGTGGTCAAGAGCTTTATTTCTAATTCTGTTCTTTGCATATTACAATGTTGTTTTATTTATAGTTCTTCTTTCTATTTCCAAGGGAACTTAGTTTTAGACCTTCGTCTCTGGCTAAACAACAACAGACCCTGAATTGCCGTATCGTTCCCACGTACCTCATCGAATTTCACCCATAATTGCCGAGGAATTTTGCAGTCGTGCAGAAAATTGCCTCGATGAGTGCTTGTCCCATGCGATTTGCTAATGACGAGTCGAAAAACGATAGCTGAAAATGCGATTTTCTCGCCTTCAGTGTTCCACGAAGTGCTGCGGTCAATTTGGGCTCGGTTGTCGGATGGAAATTTGCAGAAAATTGCACGGAGAAGAGTCGTTGTTCGTCGTAGCTGTCTTCTTTCAAATCCCCGATAGACGATTTGAAGGAGGCTATTCGGCTACAATGAGTAGATGGGTAGTCCAAATTCAGGGTTTCTTCAAGGATTCGCTTTTCATCAGGTTTCGAGTGATTTATGGTGTCTACTGCTGCCCAATGGCCGCTCATTCTCGGATAGGTAGCGCACTTTTTGGCAGTGAAAACAGGGTGATACCGTGGAGTCTATGAAGATCTCTGAATGTTTGAAAACTCCAGAATTTTTGCAAGGGTTCTAAAAATGGTTTCTAAACATGTGTCTTAACGACTTAATCTGTAAGCAACTTCCTGGAGGCAGGAATAAGTTATAAGCTGCTTAAGGAAAGGGAGACGTGACGGTATGATATGAGTCCTGGTTGATGGATTGCTCGTTACGATCATGTACGGCTTCTGTAGAGTGCCCCTTCTGGATATGGCCAACATACCTTTTGCCAATTCGCGAAGACTATTCCCTTCTTCCACATTTGTGCCGAAGCTTCTGGGAGGGGGGATGGGAGGAGGATGCGGGTTCGGGTATCGGCTGGCGCAAGCGTTTTGGCTGCAGCTGCACCGATAACCTCCGTATCAGCCGCTCTAGGGTTAACAAAACAATCTACGTTTAGTGTTGAGCTGCCCAATTCATCACTTGGTCGGGTACAGCCCTGAAAGTAGAACGCGTGGCATTTCCGAAAGAGGAACCGGTTATTTTCTCCCTCGTCCACAAGCGGTCGGTTCATTTAGTACTGTCTTCAGCTGTGGGTTAATATGTAGTTTCTTGCTTGCTATTTAAGCCCTAAATTTACTTATTTATTTATTTGCGAGGTTAATTTACCAAATCTTACATGCCGTCTTGCCTTTGCGTAACTTTTGATACGATCTCGCCCTCTCAGTGAGTAGATTTGTGTCCTATCCCTCGGATTTTTTTTTGCGGATTTGCTTAAGGCACCTGCTCGAAAGAAACTGTTTTCGATCAGCTCTGATTTGTCCCAAATTTTCGAAGCTCATTTTGGTGCTTGGGCACTGCGTGTGCTCGTGAGCGAAAGCGTGGTTCGATGACTGATAGAGACGATAGCCGAGAGTTCAAATATTGAGACCCGCAGAGTTTTTTTCGAGCGAAATCTGATTAAACAGTGACATTATGTTTGGATAAGGTGTAGGAATGTATACAAAGTCTGCGGGCTTCAGAGAGGCACTGATATAAGTTCCAATGTTGGTCCAAGACTAAGGAACTTAAGCTATAAGCTGTTTTTTGTATAAATGAGTGTACACCTTGGAAGAGAAAAGAGGAAAATAAGGGGATTTTTTCAATGATGGAGAGAAAAATAGGAGAAAAAATAGAAATTTCCAGAATCGCTGAACAACGAATACACAGATGGACAAGGAAAGTTAAACAAGTAACAAAGGCCGGCACAAAATGATGCCCTATAAATGAGAACGGGACTTTCTGTTGGACTAGAACGACTCCCAACATAATATAACGTAAACTTGAACCATTCCTTTGCGACTAGGCAGCAGGTAAGAAATCAGTTTAGATTTTTCTCAGGAGCGTCCACTTGTACCTTTGCCAGAGTTTTTTTCTTCACAAAAGCTCTGAACGAAAGATACGACGATGTTCGTCTCACCCGCGCGGTAGGGAGCTGCTGGGTCACTCTGGCGCGCGACAAGAACCAACAAAGACAACCGTCCGGTCGAACAGTTGGACGATCAGCGATTCAGTAGCTCGTTGCTGCGAATAAAGGGCAAAGGTCAGTGCGTCTCTTTGTGGGGTGCATTATACCTCCACGTTTTATCGTGATAGGAATTCGGATGGGTACTTCGCCTACATAACGTAGACTTGTGGCCTCTCGATGAGGAAGTATGTGTTTATCATTCCCAGATAGGGTTGACCTCTGAAGAATGGAAGGCTTGGTTGGTAGGGGCGGGACATGAATCAAGGAACCCAGTTATTTATTTATTGTTTTTATTGTTTTTATTTGTTTGAAGACGCGAGTTACATGAGAAAATCATGAGAAAAAGAAAAGGTTGAAGCAGTGTCATAAAAGAATAAATAGAACTGCATTCCGAAAACAGGCCATATTACTGCATCCAACTTTCTAGCTAGCTACGAGATAGTAATGCCTTTAAGAAAATAATGGTGATCACGACCGACAGCCGGCGGCGGGTTCTCCGAATGCGCAGCCTCAGCCCCACTTTTAGGCGTGAATCTCATCTTTTGTCCAAGTACCCTCAAGTATTTTCGCTCGTCACCTGGTCTTTGCCGGCCGTTGAGAGTCAAATTTGGCGAGCATCGCCTAGAAACGGCTGCGTGGTTCCGCACAACATCGGCGGCCGTTTTTCATCTGATCGCCGCAGCTCATTCCGCACTTGGCTCATGGCCGAAGAGAGCGGCCTCCGCCCGTATACTAGTCGGCCAATGCCCGTCCAAGTGAGTGTAGTGAGCCCGATGAACAGCTGTTTTCGGCGACTTCCTCCTTTTCGTCGTCATCGACGAAAAAATCCGATTTGCAAGGGTGTCTTCCGCCCGTCCGGCTCTTTCAAACACACACTGCTCCCAGATACCCTCCTCGCGGATCGATTCCCTGCTTCCTCCAGCTGCGACGTTGATCTTCCCGCCCGTTATCGGCTCGACATCTTCGGAGTCGGGGGACTGCGGCAGCCGCGCGCGACGTCGCCGGCGATGGCGGCGATTTTTATCACCACCGGCTGGCTCGTTCTGCTCATTAGGCGGCGGCCCTCGGACAATCAGCCGGCCGATATCACGGCCGAGCTTCGTGCTTGACGGCAGGCCTTTGCTTCGGCCTTCTCGCTTTGCGTGGTTTTCTGCGCGGCCTTTGTCTCGCGCGTTTTAGGCCCGACACTTCTTTACCGGGCCTACCTTGCCTCGCAGATCTTCTTGCTCTTGCTGTTGTTTCGCTTATTCTTCAAGATCTTTTGGCTAGGTTGTGTGGGCTATTCTACCGGCTGCCACCATCCTGGTCTTTGTGATTTTGGCACAATTTTCCCGTTTGTGAAATTTTTGTCTTAGTCCGGAGCATCTATAAATTTTTATTTACCCCATTTTCACGCCAAATTGTACACTGCCCAGGCCAAATTGACACTCTTGATAAGCTTGACGCTTTTAAGACCAAATTCAACGTCTCCCAAGTCAAATCGAGACTTTTCAAGAAGATTACAGCAATTTTTTTTTGTGCGAGGAACATCTAGTATGAATTTCTTTGGAACAAATTATTCACCTGCGCCATTAAATGATCATAATGTTGCGATTTTTATAAACAAAATTAAAAGTAAAAATAGGAACACAAAATTTGTTTCCAAGGGCAGAAAAGCAGGTATTTATTCTATGTATTCAGCGTGTTAAAAGGGCACGTCGCGCCATGCAACCGTCTAACTCCCTACGTACTTAATTCGATTGATAGTGTAAATCCTGCGTGCTCGAAACAGCGATTTGAGGATATGTGTGCTTTTTACAACTATTCTTTTTGTACCATTTATATCTGTGTTACTCCACGCAGACAGAATTTTCGCTATGAAGCAATTGAAAATCACGAAAAGCGACAGACACTTCCACGGCGGGATCTCCTTTCTTAATACACTAAATAACCGTTGTTTTTCTACTCTTCAAGGCAAAATTTAATCCATTATTTTTCTTGAAAAATGAAAATTTTTATAAAATTCCAAACGGTGTGTTCACTTGTTGGGGCAGGATAATTAAAAATTTTCAAAGATTTTCCTTGGACAGAAAATTATTTTGACCACCTCATACAGTCTCTATTTCAGTGTGAAAAAACTCGTTTTAATTTCGAAGATCTTCAGTTCGATTTCAAACCGTCAAGGTCTGCTAGAAAAGGTTCCAATTCGATTTGAGAACTATCCACGTTGACGTGAAAATGGTACATATTGATCATTTTCTAAATAATATTTCCTGTGTTTTCTGTTTGTTTTGACAAATTTTCTATATTTTTCGGTGATGGCACGGCAACATATTATTTTTTGATTTAGAAACCTTTTAAAACCGAGACGCTTTTCAAAGAAATTTTCTTGGCTCGGAATTCGAAAGCGGTGCTGTACTCCTGCTGGTGTCTGATCCCACCGAGTAGGAATCGATGTAATAACGCTGGTTTAGTTCCTTTTTAACTCATCTATTAGATGTGTTTGTCAGTTTGCCGGTTCATTTCTTAGAATCTCTAGAATCTTTTCTTACTAGCTGGAAAATGCCAGTTTTTGGACCGTTTCCATTCCAGCTTTTCTACAGAGTGCGCCGTGCATTCTAATTTTCCGTAGAATCGTGAACTCCGTTGGATAGGTACGGATTTTTTGAATTACAAGTTAGCAATGGAATAATCTCTTGCCACTGTAGAATTACGCCTTTTTCTTACAGCTTCCTGGAGTTGTACCAAGCAAGTTGCTTTTTCGACCTCAGCGCCACATGTTGCCGCACCTTTCATACGTTTTTGGTCCATGTCGCAAATGTGGGCAGCATGGGAGGGCTCCAGTTAATCATAACCAATCAGAGCATTAGCCGCACTGGGCGCCACTGATGCATGTTGCTTCTGACTAAGCCATCGATTTGACCTGGGGCCTAATTGGCTGAAGCACTCGCTCCTTGCCATGCTGCCCACATTCTCGACCAGAACTCAAGGGTTTTACATTTTTGTGTTTGAAGACGAAGTGATTGAGGGAATGTTGACCAATTCGCGTTATTTAATATAGTACGGAATAAGTTTGTGTGGAGGGTCTTAATTGGAATTGTTAACTATTCAAGCTGGTATGTAATGCCATTTTCCTTCCTATTTTTCTCCTCCTAAAGCGACTTCTTCGCTACCTCACCTCTTTGTTGACGCCATATTCCATACACTACCGAAAGACCCAGAAAGAAGCAGAACAAACGCAGAAGTCGTCAGCGGAGCAGCTTCTATCTGGTGTGTTTGTTGTGTGCCGTCATCCGGCCGGCATTCATCGCATTGTCATGGCCCGGAATGTGTTGTTCTACTCGCTCGGATTCAGTTGTTGTCTGTTTACTCGCGTCCTTCGTACTCTTCTCGGCTTCTTCCGATGTCAATCAACCCTGGTAGCCGTGGAACCGTCAAGGTCTCCAGCCCTACCTGCGGTTATCACTGGCGTTCGCTTCGTGACAGAACCGTATCGTCCTCGCCGGCAATCAATGCGTCGTTTTTTCGGTCGATCGGTCGGTCGGTGCTCGCTCGCCGTGTGTGTGTGTGTCGTTCCTTCGTGGGTTTGCATAGAATTTCCCGTTTCAGTCACCGCCGTCGACATCGTCACGTCGTCACCATGTCGTCGTCAGGTGGCCAGACGAGGTTCCTTCGTTGTGTCGAACTTTCCATGATTTGCTCAGGGGCTGTTCCGTCCGAGAACGGCACTTAAGCTGACTTTATTGACCGTTGTCCTTCGCCACTTCAACACTGCGCGCACCAGTCACCCTGCTCGCCGCGTACTGTACACCTGGACAGCTGCCGTTCGCTGAATTTTAGACGAATCTTCATCAACGACGACACTATTAGATCAGTTGTCTGCGTATACTACAGGTTGCAGAAGTTCGTTCATGTCTGCTTCTACAAAATTGCGTTTTAAACGTGAAAATTCTCTTTTGTGGTAGTTATACATTTTCGTTGCAGAGCCTCCTTTCAAATTACTAGGCTGGTCTTATTTTTTTCGAAATTATTGCTCCCTCCTATTCTTAGTTTAGCTAGCCATAAGACTGAAGTTTCCTAGAATTCCAGCCTGAATCTTTTCTATTTTTTTCCGCAAGATGTCACCAATTTTTGGCGTATTTTTGACCGTGGATATACGTCACCTGCATCATCAAGTTGCTCGAGCGAGCGCCAGCAATGTTTCGGTTGGTCCCTAAAGCGTTCTAGAGTACGTCAATGGATCCTCTTCGCTCAAGTGACACGAAGAGCGTCATATCATTCAACCAAGGCTTTCTCGAAGAAGTCCGACCAACGTGTTGGTGGGGGTCCTGGGGCCGGACTATAGAGATTTAACGGAGAAATTGCAGTTGAAATTCCTGAAAAAACGCGAACTAACACGGCTTATCAACAGGCGATATGGTGAAATGTTGGCATTATCAGAAATTTCGGCTGTAATTTCTCCTTTAAATCTTTGTAAGTCGTTGATGAATCTGGCCCCTGGTGATATTTTGATAAACTGTAGAATCCAGTCGGTGGAGGGTCTCGTCCAGCGGGCGTGTGCGAAATCCATTTCGTGGCCGGGGAAGGGGCAAATGCGTTTGCAGATGGCCTCCACGCTAACCAGTAGACGTAGACGTGCATGGCGCATTCTGCGAAGGAATTCTTCAGCGCCAACTTTCGTTCTTAGTCATTCTAGATAGGCTTTCATTTGCTTATTGATTTTCTAGAAATCTTAGATTTATTTCTCTCCGACGAAGTCTGTTGCGATTCTGTTGCGAGAACTATTTCAAAGATGTTAAATGGTAATTCCTTTGCGCCATTGGTAGATTCAGGTTAGCTTTCTCAAGCGGCTTTTTAAATAGTTTCCTTTTTTGTTAAAGTAGTGTCGGTAGCTGTTAAT
This sequence comes from Heligmosomoides polygyrus bakeri, assembly GCA_947359475.1. Classification (NCBI taxonomy): domain Eukaryota; kingdom Metazoa; phylum Nematoda; class Chromadorea; order Rhabditida; family Heligmosomidae; genus Heligmosomoides; species Heligmosomoides polygyrus. Next base: position 102,155,777 of record OX375869.1, read on the forward strand.
GCTTTCAGTCCTGAGTTAATGGGATGATGGTTCGATTCCGCGACCAGCCATTACGTTTTTCCGGCTTCGCTATATTCCTATCAAACTAATTCGTTAGACGAACTTCCGGCCAGCTTGTGCTGTAAAGGTGTATTGTTTAGCTTAAGGGTCAATATAAAGCGATTATACGGTAGGCGTAATCGTGGAATATGCAAAGGTAACAGAAGTAAGGTGCTGCGGCGCATTCCTAAGCTTGCAGCTAACGATCTTTTGAGTTCTATGTACTTCCTCGTTACAATCCTGACCATGCAAATTGCCAGTTTAGAAGATGGTCCACTTCACCTTCTGTCCACTCCACCTTCTCCATTTATGTAGAGCTTCTGTCTCCACTTTCTCTAGCTCTTCTGAAGGCTTTGGCCTCTGAAGGACGACGTCATCGGGTGGCGTTGGCTGCGTCAAGAGTTCTGCCTAATCTGCCCTGCCTGCCGTGGCAACAACTCGACTATTCAATCTCTTCCTGCACTCCTGTGCAGAATTGCAGTCAAAAGCAACACCCACTGCCATTTCGCTTTGTCAGTATGTTACCGTGCCATCACCCCCAGCGACAACCTCTTAAGCGTTTGGATCTTCCGTGAAAAGTGTACGCCAGTAGTAGCCGGAGTGCCCCTCTAAACCACCTGCCGTACATATCTATTCTACTTGGAGGAGGGCCCGTTAGAAAAGCAAAACTAACAGAAATAAAATGGCTTGCCTCCGGTAAGAAATTGCATAGAAAGGTCCTCACGTAATTTAGCTAAGTGTGCAACCACTGTTAAATAGCTGACTTTCAATTTTACCATCACCGCCAAAAAGAAAGTGTGAAGTGCCCCACCCCCCCCCCCCTCTCCACTACGATGGATCCCACATGTCCGCTTTTGCCCCGGCATTTTTCGGGAATTATGGTCGCATTGAGTGTCCCCCCCCCCCCCCCCGTCACGTCCAGTTTGCGCACTTGTCACCTACATCGTTCGGACGGCTCTCGTCGTGCGCGCAAGTTCGCCCTCGACGACTGTCGTTTTCATTTTCGCCTCGTCCTTCAAATGCCGTCCGTCCCATCGAGCATCCGATCGTGATCTAGCAGGCCTCACTTGAATTCGTCTGCGTGGGGTTCTATTGGGCCTTGGGGGCTTGGCTGTGATAACTAGTGCCTTTTATGAAAGTTTGGATTGCTTCAGTTTTGACGACGCTACCTGGCATCACGTTTTCGACGGCAAAGAGGCGATCAATGGCCGAAACTTTGCCGGCTTTTGGCTATCTCTTGGAACTTCTGCTAGATCTTGGTAGCATTTGGAAGTTTTACTATGCGAGTTAGAAGGGTTAGAGAGGAGTTCCTTGGCAGGAAGCTACATCTACCCATTGGAGAACTCCATGTCGTCCTACGTGTAGTTAATAGGAACTTCGGAAGCACTTGAATGAGCGGCAGCCATCCGGATCGGGATCGCTTCTTGTTAAGCGGGTTTTCGACGGGTGTTTGCCGATCAGCAGCTTAGCGCTCATATTATGGCAAAAGCTCTCGCCGTCCTCGTCGTCGTCTCTTTAAATATTCGTTTGCATTGGCCGTCGAGGGCGCAACAACGACCGACGACTCGACCTACGACCAGATGACCGCAGAAGTCGTACGGGTCTTTGGAGCTCGGCACGCCCTCAAGGAGAGATTGGCCATCGTTACTAGCATAGTTTTGGACGTCTTCTGAGGTCAGCCCAACTCCTGCCTTTCTTGAAAACTCGTTTTTTCAAAGGTTAATATTTTCTGGAAAAATTGCAGTTCCTTCTTTGAAAGCAGGGCGAGGTAGCGCAGTCAAAGAAGACGCCGTCCGCCTTCCTTGGTAAGTGAATTGGTAGCAGACTTTTCTGTGAGGGCTACAATTCTGACATGTTCATCGTCTACTGAGAGCAATTGTGCGGGCCAAACACGCATTCAAGTTTCTTTCATGATATACAGTAAAAGAAGAATGTGTGGCGTATCCCGAGTAGCCCATGCGCGTTTACTGTTCTCTATCTAGTTCCGGAGGTTTTCAAAAGACCGAGCGTACATGGTTCCGTTTGCGAGAGCAGGTCGATCTCTCGCGTCAGCGTCAGGAATCGATTTAAGTTTGGTTCCTCGCTATTGACGCAACCAGGTTTTCCTCCTGATTGGAGCTTTTAGTGCCAGACCTGTCTGGGTAGAATAAGACCCAGACTTCTCTGTCGGCCGGTGTCTGCATATTATGTACGTCACATTGAATCCAAAGGGCCCCACCGTTGAAGTAGAGTGCGTGGCGCATTCCGCAAAAGGGTTCTTTTAACAAGGGTTTTCATCCCTACCTTTCACGGTAAAAATTGACATATACTGGGAGAATGGAGGGGCTAAAGGTCAAAGATGGATACTGGCTATTTCTCTAGAGTACGCCATGTCTTCTGCTTCATTTCAAAGCCTAAAATGTTAACAGCTTTCATGCTTTAGAGTCTGCTCATCGTTGCAAAAAAGCGAAACGTCAGCCGAAGGTGCCTTCTGTATTACGGGTTAATTGCAGCCGTGCTAGGATCTCGTTTTTCTTACGAATTCCCCAATCTGCGCATCTTTTTCTTTGAAAAATTTTCCCGACAAGTGGTAATTATAGCCCTTCTGAGAGGCTCAAGTCGTACAAGCCCCGTGCCTAGGATGCACTTGTACTGATTACTAGGCTACGACTGTTCTTACATCGGCGGGTCTGGTCAGCAAATCGTTCTATTGCATGGGAATTTGCGCATTTTTCTGGTCACCTTCCTATCCTACCAGTTTTTCTGGTGGAAAGCGACTGTACGTGGGTGTATGTAGGTGTATGTATGTGCCTTCGACGTCGCTCGACAGAATGTTTGCGAAACGTTCCCGAAAACGTTTTCGATACCCACATTGCCGTTCCACTTCGTCTACAATGCTCCACCTTACACCTTTAGATTCTCGTTCGCTGAAGAATTCTGTTCATATAGCGTTTATTAGGCTTTTGACTCATCATCTGGGGACATATTTAATAATTACAGAATTTTAACAGCGAAAATTTTAAAAATCGAAAATTTTTAATCAAACTAAAAACTTGGGGAAAAAGTGTTAAGGCCGTACGTAGTGGTTTTCGGCTTAGCCTAATCACGTCAAGTACTCACCCTTACTTTCCATTTTCTGAAGTCCTGGTTTTCCTCCATAAGGTTTCAGCGTGTATCAGTCTATGGGTAAGCAAATTAAGAAACGTGGGGTTAGATTCATATATCTTGGAGTCAAGGTAAAGAAACACTAGCATGTGAGCGAAGATACCCACGAGGATTCTCTAATAGTACATAGTAGTATATCAGCAAATAGGTGGGCAAGGTATATGGCGAATTTCGCCACGAGCATATCGTGTGTATGTTTCTCCCTTCTACCTCGTCTACCTCCGTTTTAGTCGTTGATGAATTTGGACCCCGGATAGTAAAACTTTACTTACCCGTTGTGGACTGCCAGACTCGTGCCTGCAAAACCTAAACTTTTTTGAAAAATGGCAGATTTTCTCTCTGCTAATCGGCCAAAGGTACTGCGTCTCGTATATTTTTTAAAAGTTAGCTCTTGGGCACCCTTAGCTATAAGCTCTCTCGCTACGCTAATGGACTGCTACTGATCTTCCCGAATTTTGTGATTTTTCATGGACGACATTGGAAGGAGAAACTATTAGTTGTTGTATAGAGGCTGTTTCCAGAAAGTCATTCGATATCCTTTTCATGGATTCAACTTTTCTCGTGGTACCACAAAGACGTCAAGCGCATGGCGCTTTCCATATATTAATTTTGATACCTGTTGCGAATGCGCACAGCAGGGGCGGGAACGGCCAAAGAACTGACCGTAATCGCTCATGGTGCCACGGCCAGGGCTCAGCCGCGCAGTCAGAGATAAGACGACTTCGATCGGTGGCGCGATTGGCTGCCACGATTACGGTGGGACCAACGGTGCGTTCCCGAACCCACTGCGATCTCGACATGTACCTGTCTTTAAATGATAAAAAACTGTCTTTATCAAACTTGCTACCTTAGGTTGTTTCTTGACTAAATCTGAGCAGACAGGGTTCTTGTGAGATGGAGGGAGGGATAGGAGAACTGCTTCAAATTTCAACTGCCGTCAGATGAAGTATCCTCTGTTTCTTTTTCTTCTTCTTTTTCTTAATCTTCTTTGGCCATTTTTGCGTTAAATAATCGCAAATATCTCTCGAAGAAAGCCGAAATCCTATTCTTCGGATTCACTAACAACTTGACGGGAATAAACTTCACGAATGCGTGTTGGTACTCTTTTCCATGCATCGGTCAAATTTCTGCAAAATATTAAAGCCATTTGTCGATTTTCTCTCGTTCTTCCCCTCCGCCTTCCATAGTGGAACAGGTGGCTATGTATCATTACGGCGAGGGAACTTGTTTTCCGCGCCTCTACTATACTATGAGTGTCGTCGATGAATGCAGTCAATCTAATCGGACAGACGTCTGTCTTTCCTCTCTTGCTGTGTTTTCGGCAACCTCGGCCAAAGCTGCACTGCACTGTCGACTGCTCTTACCTTAGGCCTTTGCTACTTGCTGGTTGTCCCTATTTCCATGGGAACAAATTCGAAACGAAGAACAGAAAACTATTTGTGAGGTGTACCTGAAGCTCTTACCAAAGAAGGCAAACCTTCCACCTTCGGATTTCCGTTTTTCGCCACTATTTTTCTATTTTTCGAACATTTTTGTGCTAGCCAGGCCGCTGCTGTTGTTTCCTTTTACACTGGTTGTCGATGTTGCCCACTTTTTACCTTATTCGTTTTGGAGCTCCATAGGGCCACAGAAAGTTAAAACCAAGGCCGCTAAAGCATTTCGTAAAGTGTATCTTCCTAGGGGATTTAGGATAATATTTTAGTCAAGTGTCGTAGCACCCTTTTAGTAATATTTAGTAGCTGACATTTCTTAGGGAGTGTATTAACCTTGGTTGCGTGTTGCAAATTCTGTTTCTAAATGAGCTTTGAAATTTGTCAGTGTATATCCTTACAAAAGCGGAGTTTTATCGTCATTGCTAACCTATTCTGCCGTGTGCACCGTGGCAGCAACTGGGCTTCAAAAGCTTCTGTTTCACCGGTCAGAAGCTGCCGTGCTAACACCCAATGCCACCTTGCCCGCACCCCAATTGAAACGGGGCGCTGTCAATATGTTGCCGTGCTATCACCCCAGCAGAAAGCTTGATCTGTTTGAGGAATGTTTTCATGATTGCGGAATTTTCAATAGTTTCATAGCATTTTCCACACGATTTTCTTTTTTTCATTCACAAGTATAGCTGCGTGGTAAAACAGTGCCAAGGTTTCCGGTACTGCAACAGCAGTAGCAGCTTAGACTATAAATTCTTTAGAAATATTATGATTGTCCCAATATTTGCAAATTATTTTATCGCTTAATGTTTAATTGTTGAGATCTTTTCCGTATTTGAATATTAGTATCCATGGCCTTTTGCAGTCACTTAATGGATATAGTAGGCGCTAAATTGCTAAAAAGAACATTAAGACATTAAACACAGAAACAATAAGCTATTAATAGAAGATAAGGCGACTTTCTGGCCAAAGAATTTTCCTTCAAAAAGTTTTCTGTTTTCCTTGTAACTAGCACAGTTTTGTACCTTATTCCTTTGGCTGTAGAAGGGCGGCTTTTTCCGTTTGCACTTTAAGCATTTCCCAGATTTAACTGCCTCTAGATTAAAGACTGGGAAATTGAGGGGCAAAAGAGACCTCCTAACGACTCCAGTTGCTGCTCAATGATGAGAATGAAGACAATATTAAATGAGAAAAAGTATGGAAAGTGGTCATCAAATGATCCAATTCTCCTATAAAATACCTGCTAGAATATGGACGCATGGCTCAACCTCTTCTGAACACGATGCCAAGTCCAGAAAATGCCTGATCAAAGTGGTCTTCTTATACCAAAATTAGTGATAAAAAGTGCTACTCAATACATTGCTTAGGAATGCGCTATGTACTTCTACGGCACGGCTTTTTCGCTCCTGTTGAAAGCGAAATGTTGAAATGTATTTCCTGCGAACAAATACTGTCACGTGGTTTAATGTTCTATATCTTTTATAATTTTTGCTTATCACTTTTGGTTTTAGGTTTTTTTTTCAGAAATCCTTGTTTTTTAGCTTTAAAACGTGAATTTTTTCAGTGATTATTTTAGTTGTCTGTTTCCAGTTCCTATCTATGTATCCTTGTCTCCTCGTTTACTACGCCTGCTTAATGAGCAATCCGATGTGTTTTCTGTTTGAGAAGATTGGCAAGGACGTTTTCCAACGTCGTCAGCATAGGTGAATTATTGCCGAGTATCAACTGCTTGTACTGAGGCTCGTAAAGGAGGTATTACCTAAATATACTAGAGGTTATGGGGTTTTTGGTGCAAAGAAAGATATCGTTGTTGATTTTGTTGCAGAGAATTAGGACCTAACAGGCAATTGCTCGGACGATTTTCGCTTAAATCTGTTAGTCAGTCAGCAAAATTCGACAAAGTGGCGCAGAAGCTGCATAGAGACGAAGAGTTATCCTACTTTGTCTATCAGCAGGTAGACCGCGATCCAATGTGTTGTTCAGACCTGAGATGGCTCCCAAACGTCGAAATGGAAAGGAACTAGGCGCATTCCGCTATTTGTAAGCGTCAATTGTTTCACTTTTGCTCTGTATTTTCTCTATGTTTCTTCTTGTCCGTAAGAGCAGAACTCTACGCTGCCCCTTGCTCGAAGTATTATACTTGTTGATTTTTTCCCACGAAAATGAAATTCAGCCAAAGCAGATGCGTGGCTTCTGTGGGCATACACTGGCCGATAATCAAATCGCTTGGTTTCGCTGGAAAAACGACCTGTTCCCGGACGGAAACACAACCCCTGATTCGATTGCACTTCTTTCGTGGAGGACAGCCCAGCCGTACTGACGCAGTACCGACATAGGACCTGTTGAAAGAGCGGGAAATTTCACTCCGCAAAGGTAGTGAGAAGCTTCTTTGAAGAGGTTCTGGCCGTCTTCTAGCTTCAAAGAGCTTCAGGTTCTGTAACAGCTCCTTGGCTTTTTGATATGGGGCAGATATGAACGTTAGACCTCTAGATACACCTGGAAGTATAATAAAAAGCGTGGCGCAGACTGACAAGGTTTAAGGAGAATGAAAATTCTTCCATATGACTAAACTTAATTTGCATTGCACGTTTGATTAAGCCTACTGCGGCTGATATAAAAGCAAGCATGTTTTGTTGCAGCATTCTGCGTAACACGGGTGCTTCATTGGCTAGCACCCTGCCCGGAAAGTATGGGGTTCGTGTTCGAGTTCAGCTTGGCCAAGAATATTGATCGCAACAAAACAACCTAATTACTCTAATTTCCGCTTTTCTTGCTCGAATCACCTCTCTGCAGGCAGATGGGAGATCAGGAAGGGCACTTAATTGTACAATCGGTTTGATGCGCCCATTTCGCGCGCACAATTCACTCTAGTTCGATTCCGCACACAGGCTTCGCGAAAGTACCGCTCAATATCAGTTTTACTGGTTCAGGCTGTTTGGCGCTACTATCCCGTTAATTGGTCTATTATACCTGCCAACAAGGAGTGCAGTGGCGCAGACAGGGGAAGCGCCAGCTGTGGCCAATTCGAGGTTCCTAGTTCGAATCCTAAACCAACAATGGCTCTAATTCCTCTGGAGTTAGTGAATTGGTAGTAGGCTTGTCTCGGAAGAATAAGACACTGACTGGTCATAAGTCATTCTACAGAACAAATACGCATTCGAGTTACGCCCACGACATCCCATAAAGTGAAATGCGTGGCGCACACCACAGTAGGGATTGATCAACACCGTCCTTTGTCCTTTATTGGTCAGAACTCATTTGTAATAACATTCCACAAAGAAGTGGACTGTATAGCTAGATTGATTAAAGGAACTTCTTCCTTAGAGGAAGTGCTCAAATTTTCAACTTCTCCATCTGATATTTTTGGCATCGACTGCGTTGGACACGATGGAAGGCCATAGGTGTCGCTAGCTTAATTTAGGAAGCTTTCTGGAGCCACTACAAGGTTACTAAGCAAGTGCCGTAGCAACGAAAGCCTTCTGGTCGGCTTCAATCCATATCCGCTCTGTTCACATAAGAGGGTCTCGAGAATGTTTGCACCATCATTCTGTTGTTTATCCATTTCTTGGAACGAGCAAATATGGGGTTAACGCGCTTTATTGAAGGGGAGGCTTTAGAAGCTAGATTTTCGAATATTTGGAGATGATTTCCGCAGCTTCTCAAGATGAGATTTCTTTTAGAAGTCTCTGAAATTTGCTACAGGGCAAAACTTCAACAAAATTGACGTCAAATTTAAAATTCTACAAGAGCTTATATGCTGTTAGGGCTCTAAAACTTTGAAACCTTACCTAACAATTAGCTGCAAAGGCTTTAAATCTTTCTTTAATGTAACAAGAATACCTAGGTCATGGGAAGGGTTATAGGACTGCCCTGTTTCCCGCTTCAAATCTAGGCTCTCTCCATAACCGCCATGTATTCCATTCTTTTACAATGACAACCTCTTTGTCTACTTACACCAAGCATCCGGTGGACAAAACAGCTATTTTCACACATGAACCTCCTATGAGTTCTATGATGTAGATTGTTGGATGACATCGGTGCGGTATAGAACTTGATCGATTCTAGACAGCACTAGCAGCGCCAACAGCACCAGCGCCAACTGCGCCACGGTAGAAGTAGGAGATAGCAGACACCTAGGCATCCGAGTGCCATGCCTGTTGCGCGACTTCCTCCTACTTCTTATCGAGGACGTCCTTCGCCTCGCCTATCAGATTTCCGGGGCGCCTCTGAAAAATCCAGTTTTCACCTTGACCTTCTCTCCTTCTCGGTCGGTTCTTCTTCGCTTTTTTCCTCCACCTGTGCATATACCTATCGATTCGTGTTATTCGCATGGCAACAGAGTCTCGTCCTCTGGACTGTCATTTCAGTTGAATGTATGGTCCTACTAAACCTCTTCGGTAATGGACAACTTGAAGCCGAAAATGTCGACTTGTTTTGCACGTAGCTTCTCAGATTTGTATTCCGTAGTTCTCTCAATGGGTATGAGTTATAGAACTTATGATTTAACAGTAGTTTTTGTACGGAATTGGTTGTTAGATAGGTCTCGAACTCGGTGTTTAGTCTATCGCTCATGGTCAGCTCCTTGCCAGTTCTGGGATTCTTTGCATTTTTATCATAAGATTCCTGTATTAAATTTATATATTACCCATTTTTTTTATATGTAGGTTCACCTCACTCCTTACTCCTTACTAGCCGGCGATACTACGTATTTTTTCTTTTTCTTTACACTTTAAATGTAATCCTATAAATAACAACATGTGTACTGTCCACAGCTAACGGGTAACTCGCTCCGCTTTCTAGTCCACAACTCTCTTCAAAGAGGCTGAACCGGGGAGAAATTTCGGAAGTGTGTAGACAATGTTGCCAATGTGGGCAGCAGGGTGGACGCGGCAGGTGGAAGTGGAAGGGCGTGCGCTAAGCGATCAGAGCACCGATCGTACACACCCGTATGTATGTCACGCCTACGCCTTCGATGCACTTTGATTGGGTGGCTGATTCCCGCCTCCCGGTGCGGCCCACATTCGAAACATGAAGCAAATCATGGAGACATTCAGAATCCATATTTCGGGGAATTGCAGATGAATAAATGTTTATCTTTTGATCTAGAAGAAATTCAGAACCAATTCGTTGGTCTTAAAAAGGTGCAGGGCTTTTGTTGGGTGGGACCCGAACCGAACCCGAAATCGATTCAATTGACGCCTCAAAAGTTAATGATCCGCTCTTTCGAAAGAAGTATCGTATCCGTTAGCTGACGGGTAGATTGACTATTCTAAACCAGAAATGAGCTCTTCCTGCCATTTGCTGAATACCGAACCGAAAACCCCAACATCTTGTTACCACAAGGGTCTAGTTCTCATTTTGCAGAGTATTTAGTCAATGTCGCCAATGTGGGCAGCATTGGGAGGTGGGTGCACGCCAGCCAATCGTAACCAATCAGAGCACCGAGCGAACACACGCTACATGCAATCAGGGCAGCAACTTTGCACGCCCTTTCGGAATGGCACGCCCATTCGATGCGAGCGATTATTGGCGAGCGCGTTTCCACCTTTTAATGTTTTCCAACATTCGCAACTAAGGCGATTTTTTATATTTGTGTGCATCTGAGGCTATATAAGGAGCGAAGTTTCCCGCTCCAGAAGTGCGGATTTACGAGCATATGTAGCACTTGCCCCTGGACCTTCCGGGAAGCTTCTTCCCCTTCCTCCTGTGGGATCTTAAGTTTATTGGGTGGAAACTACATGAACTTTATTTTTTTCAGAACATTCGTAAATTTTCTGAGCCTGTTCTGATGTTTCAATTCTGCACTGCTCTAAAAGGTTTCCCAGGTGGGCTTTGTATTTTAAAAAGCCTCTGATTCAACATTCCCGCTGATCTGAAACTGACAATTGGAACGGCGATCGTCGTCGACTGCGGCTCGTAACCAGTTCCAGCCCTCGTGATCGGCTCGAAAATATTTATTCACACTCTTCGATCGGCCTTCTCCTCCGGCCAGAGGTCTCCTCAAGCTGGCTATTGCCTTCGGAAACCACCGTCGTCCACAGCTCTCCTCGGCCGGACGCTGCCCTACGTCGCGCTTCCTCTTCCCGTTCTCCGTGCTTGTTCAGCGGACGGTTTTTTCTCTTCCTCGAGGCGTCTTCGCCCGCCCTGCCCTGCTCTGCCCAGTGATGTCAACTTTGTCAGAGTCGATGTGCCCCTATATCTCGCACGTTTCTCCTCGGATTTCTTTGTCGAATGAGCTGCCTGTCGGCCTCGCACATCCGATGCCTCTTTTTTCGGCTGCAAGCGTACCGCTGTTTTCAAAAGTGCTTTCTACGAGGTGACAGAAGTAGTCGATCAGAAGTAGTCGCTGATTGAGTATAACCAGGCCATGTCTCGTCCTTTCGATTGTAAGGTTGTCTGCGCTCTTCTCTTTACAGCGTACCCCCTTTGCAGCTCAGGGCTCTCGGCGAATTTCTCTCGAAATTTCTGTTTTTCTGAGGCTCTAGACGCTCCGTAATGGCTCGGATCTGCTTGGACTGATTTGCAGACAACTAGCCTAGCTGCGCCGTACCACCCTGACATGATGAAGAAATGCTTAGGAAATTCGCTCCATTTCACGAATTGCTCCGATTTTCTAATCGACGTCAAAAGCGGTTTAGCTGACAGAGTCGGGTGTAGATCAACAGATTCTTCAATTTTTTAAAATGCTGGTCATGTTGAAAACTATTGGCGGAAACCAGCTTTGGAGCAGGACTCAGTGAGGGAACAATTTAGGGGTTTGATGTCGCGTCCAGGCAAAATACGGCTCCTAATCGGAAAACCAATGACTTAGTGTCGCCGTTAGATTTTTGGAAGTGGAAGATCTGAGACGTAGAGAAGCTAGCAGTTGTTGCGGCTCTACAATATCCCTCCAAGATTGAGGGCGTGGCGCATCCCCGTCAGATAGATGCGCGTCCTGTCCTTTTTCATATTTGCTCTGATTTTACTATAGCCATTAGGTCCCTAATTTTCTTGGCTCTTTTATGAGGTGGTAGCATAGTTTCAAACCAAGTGAGTTATCCTATGTACTGTATAAAACAAGCGTCCATATGTCCCTCGATACGCCCATCCACGCAAAATTAGCGGCCGATCGAAGAATGCACGGTGCATTCCAGAAGGGATGACTAACTGCGACCTATATTCCTCCCCTTTTTAGCCTATTTCTGCGGAAACACGGGCCTCATTCAATTACAAAAGAGCACATAGTGCAGTTGGGTAAGGCGCGCCGTTAGCACGCGGACATGTCGATTGTTCTTGACTCCTTATTCTGAGCCTTTCTACAACTCCCTTATGGGTTACTGAAACATGTCGTGCTTATCAGCGGAATAGTAGAGCGTTCTTTCGCGTGTCGTCTGGCATTGTAAGCCGCTCTATAGGCTCACATTCAGATCGCTTTTAGAGCATTACGCAGAGGTAAAGCGCACGGCGCACGCTAAAGTGTTCATCATTGCAGAGCTCCGCCTGGGTGTCGCTCGCTGGTTCAGCCGAATAATCTAGAGGATGTTCGGTACTATAGTTGGACTTTTGAAAAATTTGATCGAATGATTGAATGAACGAAAAAATTGATGCCGGGAATGTTCGAATGAAGGAGCGAACGAACTTATTCGCTTATCAACTTCTTCGATTAATCAAAAATGGAATAACCCTCATTTTTCGTTTATTCGAATAGTCCATAATTTGTTCGAATCAGGTCTGTGCTTGAAGATTTAAAGTTCATTCGATATTCATCTAAAATTATTCGATTTTCGAATAAACTTGGAATATTCGATCTTCGAATAGTTTTCCAATATGACTCTCTTTCGATGTTCGAATTCGAACCAGGATGCGGGAATGACACACTACGATGCTGGAGCGTGAAGCGGGTAACGTGATACGGTAACGCGCCGGTGCTACTATCGTCATCGCGGCAGCCTTCATGTATCCTGCCTGTGCGGATTATCCGGCGCCTGATTGGCTGCCACAGTTAAGAAAGGAGCAACGCGACGTTCCCGCACCCCCGCCGTGCGTCTTCGCAACATGTTCCGAGCGTCTCTTATAATTAGATCATTCGGCTAGACCAGCTCTACGTACCTCCGTGCGAACTCGATCGCCAGCTGTTAGTCGTCTCTTCAGAATAGCTCTGTTTTTGTTGTGCTCATCAGCCTTCTCCGAGTCTCCTGTTCTGACGGCGTCGTTTACTCGACGCCTCGTTGCACCCTTTGTTCGCTGCCGACCTGCCCGAATGGATAACTCGTCGAATTGGCGTAGAATCGCCACCTGAATCACCCCCGTTTGATGGCGCGTGCGATCCCGACGTCGGCTTCCTTGCTGAGTGTCGCCTTCATGTTGGCTTCAATGCTTTCGTCGCATCGTGCGAGAACTTTTCTTCTTTTCGAGATTCCTTCGATGTTAGGTACGTATCGGAATTTAGCTCAACCGCAGGCAAGACGTGGCAAAGGGGCCACTGGCCAATCGGAGTACCCACTGAAACTACTAAGCCCCCCCCCAACCCTGATAATGCGCCACATATACTAAATAGTTTCACGCTAGACAGTGGAGGATTCTAAGGTTTTTACACGTACCTACGACCTAGAAAATAAGGCCTAGTGAAAGAAAATTATTTAAAAAAGGAACAAAATGTAAAACATAGAACTTAAGCAAAAAATGCGATAAAAATGAATGGGCATAAAACAAACACTGTTTATTTGAACCGCTTTTAATATCCCGAAGATGAAGAGCGGGTCAAATTTTTGGGGACTTCCAATGAAGTGGTCTAAAATGAGTGCTCTTTTGGCAAAGAAATCCTAATCACTGAATAAAAGTTAAAAAACATTAAATTTCGCATTTTGTGGTCTGACTTAGCAAGTGGAGCCCTTTAAAGATTATCACTATTTTTTCAAAATATTTTTGTTGTTAATTGTCATTAAAGTTAGTGCATGGGTGAGGGCTGCCCGCAAGGTTATCGTTTAAATCTTATCGTTATAATAGATTTTATCTGGAATGAGCCAGGTATTCTCCGAGTACTAAAACTCTTGGAGTGTTTGGGAAGATTTCGGGGGTTTAATCTTCAAGACGAATTAGCCCATCGTATTCTGCCGTTTCAGAGGGAGTTCCTCGATGAGGCTGACGGCGGTTAACAACTTCGGAAGGGAGCATACCCGCAAGCGAGTACTGCATCCACGGTGCCTTCTTCGTGCTGAGCTATACGCCATCGCCAACGTTAGTGCGCCCTCGTTCTTATAAAATGTATCAGAAGTTACACCAGATCAGTAGAAGCGGACTGGGCACACCCCTCCTCCATAGGAGAAGAGGCTCCAATCATCAGAACTGACCCCGAACGGCAAGAACCGCCGAGAGGTATCAGCTCAGACGTCCTGCCGAACCGGTTCTGGCGCCTCGTGGCGGCGGCAGCGGCGGCGGCCTGCCGATTCCATCGGCGGCGCGTAATTCTTCCGCTTCGAGCCGCTTCCGCTCCCCGACATCTATTATCCGGCCAGTCAGTCGTGTGGTGGCGGTGGCGGTGGCGTCAAACGGCCGTCAAATCGCCGCGTCAACGATGCCTTTAACGACCAACCGCATGGACCGGACTCGCTCTGCGGTTTTCTTTGAGTTTTTTTGGGACTGAACAGATAAACAGTTGATCGTTGTTGGCCTGTGAACTCGGATATCTGCATTTTTCTCGAATTTTCTCGACTACTTTTATTGACAAACGGGTTTAAAGGGTTCTTCAAAATGGCTGGTAATTTTGCTAACGGTGACGGCCATTCTTCTTGCCTTAAGAGCCAATTTTTCCGCTCACAAAGGAGTATTTAAGCCGTCGTAAAGACGGTCGACTTGCAACTACAGCCGGCTTACTGCAGTTTTTGCAGCTCGGCTCCGCTAATTTCATGAGTGAAGTGCAAGTGACGTGACGCGAAGAGGCCCTGACGTGCAATGCCACCTAGGAACTGCTGACGCCTTCCTTTCAATTTCTTTCACATTCCTTATCTTTCTGTCTTGAAGTTTTTCAGGAATATTATCGCTATTTCACGGTCTTCTCCTAACAAACAACCGCGGTATTCGACAAGATGACATGCATGGCGCGATCCTAGAAAGCGTGCTCATTTCCACCGACATCTGTTGTTGCTTACGAAGCAGTTCAGCGCTGTTTGCTTGAACCTGTTTACCTTTATTGCGTTATATTTTGGCCTATCGGAAGGCGCCGCCGCGGCTCTTGTGTTCACCCGAATTTTAGGTTCTCCCTTCGAGAATGCGTGGAGCATCCATTCAACCATTTGATTGAAACCGATTTTCCGCTTTCTTATCTTCTATGCTTACCACCAGCGACTGCTCAAAAATTTTTGATATCGTTTCTAGCTTTTGAGATTAATACTTTATGAATTCGATTTTTCTACATGTATCTAGTCATGCACTGCATAGCGCAGTCGGTAGTAGGCGCCGTCTTTAACCCGTGCCAGTTCAAGGATCGGGTTCAATCCAGGTCATCCATACCTTCCAGCGCTTCTTAAGCAGTTAGCACAGTTCGTGATGTATCCCGAGAAGGGCTGATTTAAGCGCCGTGCTTTGCCTTCTTTGGCAGTATTTGCTTCGCTTTTGTAGTGTATTTTGTATCTTAAAGAGAATAAGTGCGCGAATATGTTGACTAGCTGTTCATCACAGAACCAGCAGAGAGCCTTGAGTGGCGATTCTAATATAGAATATTAAATAGAATAATATAGAATAGAATATCTAATATTCTAATATAGAATATCAGAAAAAGAGATTCCAGTCGTTAGTGGCCAGCACGAGGAGACCTAATAAACCGCACCAAATGGGCCGCTCAGACGAGCCGTATACAATTGTCGGAGTACTGATTGGCTGGCGCTTGTTCGGTCGGTGATTTGATTGGTTCCGACTGGCTGGCTCGCCTGCCTTCCTATGCTGCCCACACTAGCGACTAGGACCTTCCAAGACTTCACTTTATCGCTCCGGTCACCGTCTACGTTTCTTTAATGTCGCGTAGTCTCCGCTGTCCGCTGAACACTGACTTCTTCTGTCTGTGATTCCAGTCAACCCAATGGGTGTGTAGTGTCACCGTGTCGCTCGGTTGATTCCACCCGTTCTTCGTGCATCTATCACTCGACGTAATTCGCCCGTCCGACGGTGTCGCTCTGGCGCACGTCGTCGGGAGCGAGTCCGCCGTCGCAGCTCTGCTCGTGCTGTCCATCTGCAGCTTTTTCGTCGCTTTTCCTCCCACTCCTCTCCCCAGTTTTTCCGACCGTGTTCTCGTCGTCATCTGATTGCAGTCGCTTTCTTCGTCATCTGCTCGGTCAATACCCACTTTGCTTCATTCAGAGCTCAGCGACTTCTCCTGTTCCAGTCGCACCGTCGCCGTCTGCGTGTGTTTGTGCCGTCGTTAATGAGGCTCATAGCTGCGCACCACGTCCTTAAAGTGAGTCGGAGTCACATTTCTACTTTCCATTTCTCTTTATTTTTAAAAATTAGATCTGCTCGAAAAATTATCGCTTGGCTGATTCCCTTGACGAATGTACTGGAGTAGCCACTGACAGAGAGTAGTGCTTCACTTTGGTTTCATTTTTTGCATAATGGCATCGAATCTTCGTCAAATAAAATTTATTTCTTCGCTCATGGATCACTATGTTCTTTCACTGCATCGTTTCACCGTTATCGACGCTAAACGAAGGCAGTTCCGGTTCCAGCACTCCTGCAAGGTCTCCTGCGTCTGCAACAGTTCTTTTCTGCCATCAGTTAGACGGCCAGTGAACCGCATCCGCGACATGTGTTGTGCGACTTTTTTATAGGCGTCTGCTTGTGCTCTGACGCTCTTCTTGTGTGCAGATTCAGCGCCAGAGATCCGCAGTGCCCGACTCATTTGACTCCGCATTACTTCCACTGGTACTTTCCGGGCTGAGCTCACAGCGCCGCCGTTAGGCGGGGATGCTACAGATGCTCCTCGACCACGACCTATCCCAGGTCCAGTTCTCTTGACCTTCTGAGCTCAACCAGAAAAGTACCCTTCTACTATATGCTGGCTTTATTGTGTTTTATTTTCACGTCAAGCTGGACATTTTTCAAGCGAAACGGAGCGAACACGTTCTCTAGCAAAATGGGCTGACTTTCCACTCCAAACTGAACACCTTTCAAACTAAAGCAGATGCCTTTCAAATTAAGCAAAGATGTGTCGTTTACCTTCCAATAAAATCAAAAATGTTTTTTAATTTAAGAATTTGTTTTCACTTTGTTTGAAAATTTTCTTGATCTCCTGTGGATGTCCAAAAGTGATTGTTCTGTTTGCATGTTTACAAAATTCTGCTCTGTTAATTGCTGGAGAATTTTGAGGTTTATTTAAAGTGCAGAAAAGCGAAAAGCTGCCTGCACGAAGAGATTGCGCCATGCACCCGTTCAGTATTCCGCAACGTTTATCTTATTGTCCGTGTAGGCGCTGTTTATTCGTGGCTGTGCAGCAGAGAATTTTTTTATTTATTTGTTTATTTATGAACCACAAGTGCACCTTCTAAAACAATAGTGCAAAAAGAACCGGTACAACCTATAGACGACAAAAAAGAATCTGAAATCTAAATAAAAAAATTGTAGAATTTCATACGTATCTCTGTAATTCTCTTTCTTCCTCGCTATTCTGCACTTTAAGATACATTCTTATAGCTAAAATAGCAACGTTTTTATGAGCACATGAACAGTGTTATCATAATTGGCGATTAATATTTTCCTACAATTTCTTTGGGCATCCTGTGGCGATTAGTTTTTTGTCAAATTTTTAGACACCCTCTCAGGTGGTCAATAAGTTTTAAAGGAGTTAAATTTCTAGTCGAAAAAGAAGTTACAGCTTTTTTTAGATGTGTATACCTAATTTGAGAGGAGGCCGTTTTATTTAGAAAAGTGTTCAGTTTGAAGTGAAAATTATAGATGTTGATTCCATGAAGGAAAGTCGGCCGGTAAGTGAATTGAAAGGGTGAAAAGGTATGTATCCCGGGTTTGGCTTCTTACCCGAAAGTTCCAAGTGAACTGCCTATTCTGCGAAGGAGAGAGAGAGCTTGGGTAGATCCTTTGTCGTAATCGAACAGTAGTGGGCGCCTGTCCTCCTGATTGCGCCACACCAGTCGTTTAGTAAATATTTATTTATTTACTTACTTCTGGCGCTAATGATAGACGAGGCATAAAATAGATTAAAATGCACCACAAAATAGTGTGTTACAGAAAACTGTTCAAAAACTACAACCAGACACAGAAGACGTTCGTTACTGTAAATAAAAACAACCACGTCAATGCTCCAGAGAACTCTCTAGATTTCTTGAAGGACTGCATAGATATGTAGAGCCGAGACGTTCTCGTCTTCTATGAGCAACGGGTTCAGCTTACTTCAATGGCGGTAAGTCCAATACGAAACGGAGGTTTTCTAGCTTTTCCGCTGTTTACTTAAGCTTCTTCCTTTGCGGGATACGCCACGCATTTTACTTCGACTTGATATCAAGTAAGCAGCTTGAATGCGTACCCGCCCAGTCCATTGCACGAGTCAGTGTTCCATCGTTCCCTGACAAGTCTGGTACTCACCGAGCCCTGTGGAATGGAAGGTTTGGTTAGTGTGTGGGAACTTGAATCACGATTCTGGTTAGTGGGTACATGCGACAAGTGCGACTGCGCTACCACGTATGTCTTAATCCTTTTGTGCGTCTTAGTTTCATTTTTGAGCCTTCCATTCGTGTGCTAAATTTTTCCCGATTTGAAAAAGTTCAACTCTAGGATTGTCGGCGTTTTCCCTCTTTACCGTTTCTGTTAGTTTTTAGTGCTGGAAACACTCCTCTATTTTGAAACTGGTCGGTGTTATCTTTGCAAATATAAAGCGTAAAGGATAAAGGAGGCGTTACTCAATCCCTTTTGGGATGCGCCACGCATCCCACTCCTACGTGATATCGTGGAGGCGACTTGGATACGTATTTGGCCATACAGTGACTTGCGGTGGCCAGCCGATGAAGAAGTCAGCGCTTTATCGTTCCCAGACAAGTCTGGTACCAATCCACCGACCCCGGAGGGATGGAAGGCTTGGTTATCCTGGGCGGGAAGTCCGAACCAGGAACCTGTTATCGGGTGCACGCGACAGTCGGCGCCTACTCCGACTACGCTACACGCTCCCTTACAAATATATAAATTATTATTATTATACAATCCAAGTACACATTAAGCTTGCCTCTGTATATTGTGGAAAGTGGAATGAATTTTAATTTTCAAAGATGTAAGGCGGCATCGCCCGCGTCTTTAACTTTTGTAAATGTTCCTTTTCCTTCCTAGCGTTTATCATTTTTCGCCTTAGATCACTTGTTTTTCAGAATGTGGTTCGAAGAGCGTAGTTGGTCGAATTTAAGGATGTCTGACCTTGTGGAAGAATGGCGGGACCTCTGGGCGTTTAAGGTCAGAAAGCGCCTTTCGTCTTGAAACCTTTTTAAACTTTATGAATTTTTCCTTCTGGATTTCAAGCGGAATTTCAGGTGGATTTTATAGTAGCAGCTATTTCCTATGTATTCGCCACCACAAACTTCCTAAACCTTCCAAAGCTAATACTGGAAAATGGAGGAAGTGAGTGAACATTATATCTGCATCTCCTTCTACTGTTTCTTCTTCGTTTGTCGAAAATCAGCGTATTCCTAGTTGGGCGGGGCACACTGCAGAGCACGCCGCGTCGCTTGCCGCCCGCTCCCAACTAGGACGACACCAGAAATCATCCGCATCTTTCAGTGGCGTTCGTCTGTGCCTATGGCGTCGTTCTCGCCGTTCTAGTACTACCGACGATTCTATTGGAGCTGGCCGTTGGTCAGCTGACTGGACGAGCACCCGTTCAGGCGTTTTACCATCTGTCACCGGTTTTTAAAGGTTCGTATTACCGCTTATGATTCAACTTTATTCGCTGTTTGTTTTATTGGTTTTCGTTTACATTTTTTGGTATTAGTCGCTTATATGGCCTCCACAGGAGACGGAGGAGGGGAGATATATCACAGCAGTTAGGAGGCATCGAACGTGGGCGTTCCGCCTGAGAGATCGTGTATGGCCGCTACTCTGATTGGCCGGCCATGTTCCGTCAGTGCTCTGGCCTGTCGTGATTTGCAGGCGCGCCGCAGTCTCTTCGTGTAGGCCACATTCACGACAATGTAGCGCGGGATTTTTGTATCTATTTCGGTTGTCTGAAGTTTTCGTTTTTCTAACCTTCCTGCACTCGTTTTCTATCCTCTCCTCTTTGACCTGAAGTATATGCATTCCCGCTTCCTTACCATATCGCATACACTCATTCCAACGGGATTCACCGGCATTGTTTCTTGCTGATATCTTTTCCCTCACTTTTAATTTCATTTGCCTCACCCTAATTTTTGATCGTTTTTTTCTAGAATTTAGTTTTTTTTTGAAGAATGAAGACCTAAACCGCCTAATTTTTTAGGCATAGGCATCTCACAAGTGCTGTTCACGTTGCTTGTACTGGCGACGATGACACGGTTTCTCGGCTGGCTCTTTCTCTTCGTCTTTCATCTCTTTTGGACGATCCAGGCCGATCGCCCAGGTATGTAGGCCTGTTCAAAAAGGTTTAGCATCGGTTTTAGGCACTCCTATCCGTCCTTTTCTAGGACTGCCTTGGCTGAACTGCAAGTACTTCCCAGAGTTGTTGTCGCCGCCGTGTAGGGACGCTGGCTCGATGGCAAACTTCACCCTAGCCGCGCACACGAAGCTGAGCACCGTACGGGAAGAGAGCTCCCTGATCCAGTTTATGAGGTGGGTCTGGAGGTCTTCATGGACGGTAACCTTACCTCGGTCTTCGATAAGAATTCTTAGGATTGTGAAGTTTTTTCTTCTGTAATCCACTGAACAGCCACTCTTCAGTGGACGACAATCTTGAAAAATAGTTTTGAAGGTCTGTTTATGAATTCATTCATTTGTTTGCTTTCTATATTTGTTAGAACCTTATTGGTCGCCTTTTTGCAAGTAGGAGCGGACCTATCAGACCTCTGGACAAGTGATTGATCAGGTTTCCTTAAGTACTACTGGCAGACTCCACATCACGTCCTGTTCATCTGATGCGGCGTTATTGCAGAAGAGGTTGCTTAGGCGTCAAACGGAAACCTTTCGAGTTCGACTCCTCCTTCATGCCTGTCAAACCTTTCGTTTTTCAACTATCCGCTTACAACCTTATAACTCCTAGACGAGGCCGAATGCTTTTAGACTTGTTTCACAATACCCGGTAATGTGTAGGCATGGCGAATCCCAAAAAGGATCGGTTACCTCTGAGCATAGGGTATACCCCTTTTTATTTCTTCGGGACAGTGATCACGCTAACAGGGTCGTTTCGAATCCCGAGCAAAGGCGAATAATTTGGTTCGGCATCTAGATTGCGCTATGCATTGCCTTCCCCTTTGTTTTCTTGTCAGCAAATCGGCCCTAGAATATTATGGAACAATGAACTCTAATGACGTAAAAAGCCGGTTTATCCAAGATACTTTGAGGGGCTAATACGCTCAAACACATACAGCAGGAGGTGCAGTGCATGGCGCAATCCAGACGTCGAACCTGGCCCTTCTTCCTTGTTTGAGCTCTTAAATGTGTTGGGCTGTAAGCTAGGAAAAATGAATACTGACTCACATGACGGATTCCGCCGTTCGTACTGAGTGAATGTATGGCGCAATCCCATCGGGTGACGCACCGAAAAAATCAGCTCTCACATACATATTTTGAAATGAGTCCAGGAACATCTCCATAGCAGGCGCATAAGAAACATTTCACCACCTAAACAGTGTAGTCATATTTCTTGGACAACCTTTGCAGTCGCGTTAAAATGGGAAGGTTAACATGTTTCTTGAGGCAACCTTTTTAATGATCTTCAGTTTGATTCCATAGACAAGATAATTTTGATTTGGGTAGTGTCTAGTGTGATTTAGAAGTAATCTCATATCAGTTGCGAATTAAGAAGAACGCGGTATAAGTGAATAGTGAGTGAGTGGTATAGGTTTCTGCTCGGCGGTGATCAGGACGCGCCATGCTCTACACTTCACCGGAGTATGTGAAGTAAGCATTAATGTGTGGGTATTTAGCCTATGCAATGACCTGTATAGGTATAGGCCAGTGAATGGATGATTCAAGGTCTTATCCCTCCCAGACTAGTTTCTGACCAATCTCGAAACCACTGCAGAGGATTTAAAGCGATTGTTCGGCCCAGGCAGAAACCGAACCTTAAGTCGATTCGCAAACAAGAATTTCTGCCTAGTACTGATTTCATCACACGCCCCGGTAGTAGATGTGCCACTTTATAGATGCTCTTCTGATGATAGCTGCCTACAACGGTGTAAAGGAAATATGAAAATTAAGCAATCGATAATCGAGAAATTAAAAGTTTTTATTTGGTTCTATTATGATATCATCTTCAGTTAATGCGGTTTCAGTGCACTGGAGAGGCCATCAGCCTCGATTTCGGACTTTGGCGAGTTTCAATACTACCTGTTGGCGGCGCAAGGTCTGGTCTGGATACTCGTGTTCTGTGGCGTTTGTTTCGGTGTTCGATGGCTCGGCAAGGTACGTAGCTGTCTAGTTCCCTAGTTTGAGTGTAGGGTAGTCCTGAAAGATCGCCTTCAGGTGATTCCGTTCCTGTTCATGGCCGCGTTCAGCATGTTGCTGGCGTTGCTCATTCGGGCGAGCACCATGGACGGCCTGATGAACATCTTCACCATCTACATCGATGCGACTGACTGGAGCAGACTGGCCGACTACAATGTGAGTTGTTCTGTCAGCTTACAGAAAATTAACCTAACTAAAAGCATGGGAAGTTTCTGATTGGCAGAATCCCGGGATAGTTTCCGATACTGTGGTGTTGCCACGGCAGACATGGCTGCGTCTGACCGGTGCTTTACAGGGAATGCAGGCGTAGTTTCCGTAGCTGGGTTGTTGCCACGGCAGGCACGGCTGCTTCTGACCGATGAATTACAGGGGGTGCAGGCGTAGTTTCCGTAACTGGGTTGTTGCTGTTTCGGAGCGGTACATGTGCTAAAAATTTAGGTCCAACTTTTCTTGAAGGTTTTTTAAAGATGCGAATTCTGATATTATAGGGGGGAAAACGCGCTTTATACTAAAGCAACTAATTATATGCGCTGATTCCTTAGGAAAAACCCCGGTAGACCTAAATATTTTGCTGAGCTGTTCTTTTTATTTATTATACCTTACATAAAGTGATGAACAGGATTTGCTTGTCCTCAGAAAATAAACGAAGTCAAAATTTTGGTAGGCACCTCTAAAGGTCTCAGGTTTACCTTCCCACCGATTTCCATCGAAGTCTAATGGCGTAGACCTTGCACTCCCGCATTGTACTGACGTCTCCTCTCACTGTATTGAGCTTGGGACCTTGGCAATGGTCCAGTTTGTCTCAAATGATGAATGCTTTCCCACATTAACCCGTACCCAAGCGGCTGATCTACCCAGACGTTTCCCTATTGTGTTGTTGGATATATATTGAATTTCTTAGGAGGTTACCAGTTTTAGATCGCTCTTATTTCATATGTTTATATCAAGAAATAAGAGTGTAAGATGTGCTCCCTTGAAGGTCAAACACCGTCAGTTATGAAAATTTTGTCGACGTTGAGAAAGACTGCAAATGTAGCCTAAAGTTATGCTTGAGCTACCCCGCAAAGTGCATTACCCTTTCTATTCCAAAATTTGCCATCCTTAACGAATATGCAGCTGGAAAGCGAAGCTGTGCATATACGACCCGTTGGCAAACGTTGTTGTTCAGAGTTTGTGTTAGTCGTTTTGGCCGATATATGGATTAAGGTTCAAGATCCGTGTTAATCAGTTATTTACTGCGGTGCGCCACACATTCTACTTTTACTAAAACTCGTGGAGGCTATTTAAGTGCTTGTTCGGCCTCTATAACTATTTGCGCTGGTCGATCGTTGTGCTCGTCAGTGTTTTATCATACCCGTATATCTCTGAAGAGAAAGGATTGGGTAATGGGGCAAGCTCCGAACCTCAACTCAATTCAGGGTGTACCTGAGAGTTGGTGCCTCATCGGATGTACCTTTTTTTGTTAAGAAACTCGAGTTTCGACTGTTTCGGAAATTGATAAGGGGTCCTTGAGGCATTGTTGATGTTGGCCAGAAGAAAAAATGCCATGTAGAGCACGAGCACCAATTTATTCCTTGGCTTATGGTTGCAAATAGTCTTCAGAATGCGGACCTTATACAGATGTCTTCTTCAGCAAAAAATACCAATCGTCGAAGGTTTTAATTCTGAGAAAAGGAGCCTTGAAACAGTGTCGAAGTTGCTCACCAATTCCGATTCAGCTGTGGAAGATTGTGTCCGAGCAGGCGATCCTTGCTACTGGCATCGGCTTTGGAGCGTTCATCACAATGGGTTCTTACAATCGAAGATCTAACAACCTCGTTAGGTTAGTTTCTTTACGTTGTTTTATTTTATTTTTTAATACTAATTTAAGCACCACTGGCAAATGGCTCATCTCCATTTCCTATACCCTCTATATCAAATTTGGTCCTCTTACCCTTTGTGCAACCATTTTTTTCTGAATTTTATTAGTCGCTATGGGCTAGGAACCACAGTTTTCAAAAAAGAAAATAAGCCTAACCATAAGACTATACTGAAATAATTTTGGATGTAAACATCAGAACGCATGGGAATCATAAAAGTTTCTACGCACCGTATTTGATGTCGTTAAGAAAAATTCTGATTTCTAAACACAAAAAAAAACCATTAGAAACTTGTACCCAGCCGCTTGACGTACTTGACACAGGCACGTCAGGCTGTTGGGTTCAAGCTACTGGACCGTACTTTTCCTTTTCCCGCTTTTGTCATGTCGACGGTTCTGTCGGTGAAGGCGATTTTGCAGCGATTCGATTCTGATCGTCCTTGGCCACGCGTTTCTGACGATCATGCAGGTGATTACCGTGATCGGCTTAGTTGGATTCGTCGTCTCGAAGACGGGCCTGACCCCTTTCGATGTCATGGACAAAGGTTAGTGGAGGAATTTCTGGACCAGAAGGTCATTCTAGAAAAAAAAAACTAAGGAATTGTTCAGGTGAAGCTCAGATGTGGCATATCCTTGCCTACTTCTCCTACCTGCCAAACGTCAAGTTGTGGAGTGGTCTCCTACTTTTCGCCTCGATCTGTATTTTGCTTAATATATTTGTGAGTTTGACATAACATTTCGATCTACAGCTCAGTGAAGGGACCTAACGAGAAAACTAGAGATCGGCGGAAGCCCTTTAATTTTTTAATACGTGGGTAATGGAGCTTAGTATAGCGCTATCTTCAGCATGGCTCGCCCTTTTGGCTTAATTGTTCCACGTGCTCGTCTAAGTAAAAGTAGAATACATGGCGCATTCCAATAATGATTGATTGACGTGCAACTTATTCTCTATCCGTTAAACGTTCTTTCAAAGTGAGGATTGTTGTGGTACACATCGGTGTTTTGCCCAATGTAGTTAGGTCACTTCGCGGAGTACCAATGGGGAATCAAGCTAAAGCTAGAAGCTAGGGAGCCAGTGGTATGTGAAAGCAAAAGATAGTAGATCCAGCCTTGTGCAGCGCCTTTCCTGCCCCGCCGCTTGCAACAGGTTGGGCAGACGTCCGATGTGTACCGACTAGCGAAGGAACGCTATACAAAAGCAATCTCCTGCTCCATTCCCGTCTTCGAAATTACCTCCAGAGTCATTCGAGTCTTGGCAAGACCTACTTCTGTCTGCTTCCAGTACCTGCTGTCTCTGTCGGTGCTGGCCACCCTCGAGGACGCCCTTGGTGACCGCTGGTCACGGTGTTTTCCTCGTTTTGTGCTGGCGCTGTTCGTCTGCTCCCTCACGTTTGCCATTTCACTGTACTTCGCTACTCAGGTAAGTGAACCAATCTTCTTCAGCGATTTTTTTCGAAAATTTTCTTGAAAATTAAAAAGAAAAGGGTTCCAGGCTGGTCGTCATGCATACGAATTGGTGACTGGTTTCCTAAAATACGTGACGATATTCGTCATCCTCACTTTTGAGCTGTTCGCCACCGCATGGTTCTATTGTGAGTGCTTTAAAATTGGCTGTCTTTTTTAGGAGATTTTGATGTAGTTTTTTTTAAGACACAGACGGTTAATTCACTTTCAAGTCAAGTTAGACACTCTTCTAAACAATGCCTACGCTATCGAAATCAAACTAAACATCATCCAAAGCAATACGAAGGTTCTCCATGCTAAATTGGAGAGTCTTCAAGAAGTTAGAGTCATTTTTTGTCCAAGTATGATTTTTTGAAATGTTTTAATTCTCTTGCCTCAAAAAGTGTGCACACTGTTTGAAATTTTATACAAAAATATTTGTTGTAGAAAAAATAATGCGTCAAATTTTATTATAAACGCAAGAAAGCAGAAATTATTCGTTGTACGAGAAGAAGAGATCGAGCCAGCCCTGCACTCGACTTTACCGTCGCAATTTTTTGGTTGATGGTGTACCTTCAGTAGGCAGCATTTTCACCAGCGCCAAATTAAATTTTTTTAAAGATATCTTTGTTTTTTGCAACTGTTCTTGTTGTACCATTTACATCTATGCTAATTTAAGCAAACATACTTTTTGATGCTAATCAAATAGAAATTATGACGATTCAGTCGAATGCACGGCGCAATCCTTTTTAAAATTGGATTAATTATTTTTTAAATAAAATTTTACTAAAATTTCAAATAGAGCGTGCACTTACATGGGCGGATGATGTTTAAAAAATGAAAAACGTTAAATTTTCCTTGAACAGACTTATTCTAACCGTCTCGGAGAGTATTTAATAATTTAATTTGGAAGACGGTTGTTTTGATTTGGAAGACATTTGTTTTGATTTCAAAGCGTCAGGCTTGTTTAAAACAGTGTCTATTTGTAAGAATTCCCTCGATTTTAATTTTGTTGCAAGTAATGAAAAATAACAGAAAATAATTCTGCTGCAGTCAAGACTCGTGACGCATAACAACAGTGAAAGATTCCTTCCTCTTTATTTTCTTTGTGAAGTATAATCTCTTAAACATTTGTAGCTATCCTTTAATTGTATGGTTAAGCTTGCGCTTTATTCATTATTATTATTAAGATGGAGTTGTGGCATACGCGTCGTACATACCACTGGTACCTGCTGAGATGACTTAAAAGAAAGTGTTAGCTCTAATAATCTAGAAGACATGGCTTCACTTCGAGGGGACTTGACCGTGATACACCTTCCGGAGGTGCAGCGAAGGCTGCTGTCATGAAAAGATACAGTGATGTCAGTACGGTGGGCTCCTTCGAGTGTTGCGCACGGCAGCTCCTCATCAGAGGTTAGCAGGCGTGCAGTCATGGCTTACGTTGTTGGGATGTTGCCGCGGCACGCATGGCGACACAGTTGTGTCACTGAATACCCACTTGGAGGTGTTGGCACGGCACTTCTGTTCGACGGTTTGCAGACATAGTTTCCGCTGGTGGGTTGTTGCCACGGCAGACGAGGCAGTTCTAGACACAGCAGCTTCATTACAGTGTTTAGCAGGAATGGCCTTTATTCTTTCCCTGGCAACAATCCTGCAAAAAACTTTCTTAAGAGTCAACCTTTTTCTTCTAGACGGAAACCACACTGCTTCCAAAAGCGCTATGGAGCTGCTACCCTTCATCCTACATCATTTCAGGTGCACACCGACTAGGTATGGATCTTCATTTGATGCTGAGGAACGCCTGCTGCTGGTGCTTCGGCCACTTCATTCTCTTCTTCACGTACCTCTTGCCCATAATTCCTGCTGTACGTCTTAAAGGCCATATTCCGCCTCAAATGTTCAGCCGTTTCAGCTCCCAAATTTAACTCTACTTTTCAGGGAGTCGCGCTGTTGAATCTGCATGGCTACGACTTCTCCACGTTCTCCCCTGCTATACATTCGTGGCGATACTCGGAGTGGGTTGGAGCCGGAGTGGCACTCGGGCCCCTACTTCCGATTCCGCTCTTCCTGGTCTTCGCCATCATGGGCGCGTGCTGCTGTCGTGGAAAGCAAGGGCTCTCCAGAGGACAGGTACTCCCTACTAGCCATTCTAAGGTCGCCTGGTATTGATGCTAATTCTGATGGCGTTCAGCGATTACGTGCCATTTTCGCCTCGAACCTCCGACGAGACCATCGCGACAAAGCGAGTTCGCATCCGCGCTACACCTCGTCGGCACCCGGATACCTTCTGTTACCTCAAGCCCCACTTGCGGAACCGGAGACTTATGCATAGCGCGAGTGCATGGCGTTCGTTCTGTGAGCACAGAGGCGATACTCATTCTTAGTCAGGTCAGTGCTGTCAGTTGGAGGTTGATGTCTCTGCTTTGGCGTCACCATTGTGCTTTTCTGATGTATTCGCAAAAATTGTGAGCCGCTAAGTGCCACGTTTTTCAAGATAAGGGTCTAGATTGTCAGGAAGCTACTTGTTTCAAAACTGTGTGAAACTTTTGGCGAAATTTGAAGTGTAGTATGGAATTTGTCCCATGCATACGGGGTTTCAAAGGCTTTTTGAGTCTCGGATGGCCTTCTACTTACTTATTATTACTATACATGATGTTAATAATTCATCATCATGTATTACATAGAAAATATATGTGAATGAAATTGAAGAAAGAAACTAACAAACAAAAACACGTATAACATCATTTGTACGAACTAAAGAAAATGAAACACATCAAACACAACCGAAATACGATAACTAGCAAACCAATTATAAATGGCAGTCCGACACAAGAGCTGCTTGTCCAGGAAGCTTCAAAGTACAGAGCTTAAAAGGTATAGAATATTTTTGCTGTGTTCGTTAAACTGAGAAAAATAGTAGAACGCTGATTTTATGCATTACAATATTAATACCATAAGTCCCGTGAAAACAGCTATATCCTTTTGAATGTTCGTTGATGCAGTTTATCGCCGCTAAAGCCATAGCCAGATAAGACTCGTCTTATCTTGCTATTCGAAAGGCCTAATGAAATACTCGAAGGGTCGCGTACTGCTTCGGGTAGCGACACTCCAGTCTACGCGCTCGGAATCTCCTAAAGAGATCATTACGCACTTTACGCACTTAGTGAACGAAGTGACTGGAGGCGTATTCGAAAATTGACCGGCTCCCTGGTCCTGCAGGACTAATTATACTTTAGCTACCGACCGAAATTAGTACCTCATTTGACTTAATTGAACTCTAAAACGCTGCAGTGAATATAGCCAAGGCCTCTCTTGTATGCACATAGTATGTGGTTCATTCATTCACCTTAAGAATCGGCTTAAGAGTAAATACGTGGGGTCTGAAGTTTCTTTAAACGAATGATTTTGCTCCTTTTCCATTCTTTCTTAATGAAATTAATGGTTAAGAACTGCGAAAGAGTGTACTTACACGATCCGCTCTTCCTTTCATTCCCATCTTGTCCCATCAAAGGCGCCTTGATCGGCGATGGAGTACTGCTTTATTGAACCCTAGTGAGTCAAGTCCTAGTGAGTCGAACTTTTCTCGAAAACTAGGCGCCCAGTCAACGCTTTGATTTAGCTTCTCACCTTCATTTACTGTCCAGGTAAGCATACAATAAGAAGAGTCTGCCCTTCAAGGAACTCCCTTAAATGGCATTGTTCCAAACCAGATTCAGATCCATTTGTCAGTTTTCAATTGCCAATTTTTATAACTCGCAGTATAGGTCTATCAAGTCAATGTGTTTTTGTTTTCAGAACTTCTTTTTTCCTTAATATGAAACGAATCCTTTTCAGTAGCTGATACCGGTTTTCTCGAGACTCACTGCATATCCTTCGATTTGAATGTCTCCCGTGCTCTTCTCGTTGCTCTCCGTCATTCCCTCCCCAGCGTCTTTTCCCAAAAGGAGACGGCCAATAATTCTGTATGCTGCCTGTCGCACTGCGTCCTTTAAACACACTTCCACCCGTCCTCTTTGTCCCCTCATAGTACCGTGTTCCCTTTGTTCTGACGTATTGTATGACGTAATTGTTCTGTTTTTCATCGTTCGCTAAAAGAGTTGAGAGTTTTTGTACGTATTTGTTACTTCCAAAGTTGTATCATGTTCTACTTAAAGTGATGAGCTGCTGTAGTTGATTTATCGATTGATTGCATAATGTTTCTAAGATTAGCGAATAATTATGTTAATAATAATATAAAAATCAGATGATTTGCTTCGATGTTCGCGTGGTTTCCCAGGAAGACAAACCTGATCGCTATGCATGCGTTGTCTGTTGCAAGCCGATTGTGGGGGCTCTCGGTATGGAAAAGTCTTGCATCCTTACTTTCTTCACACTTGAGCGTTTTTCAAGATTTGGAGTTTGTTCGCGGCAGTTGGACGGAGCTCTTGGAATGGGATGTTAAAATAGGAGCGACTCAATCTTCGGCTCAACATGTACTTCCTACATAGGACTGCTCTCACGATATGTATGCTCGCGATTTCTGATTCATTCCATCTCGAACCAATGACTATTTACAAAGGCAGATCGACAGATCTGATAGGTCAGCACAAGTTGACAACAAGGACAAATACGCGCTTTTCTTTTTCTTTATCTACGGCAAAGATAAGTGCTTGAGGGCCTCGCTACGTGAATAATACGACCCTGAATACATTACCCATTCTGAAGCAATAGAGTAACTTCGTTGCCTCGTTTAATTATTGGCGCCTTTTTATGCATTAGCATTCGTTATATATTCCATGGTTCAATGACTACCTTCTTGAAATAGAAGTGGTGGTCTAGGGATCGGAAGTTTTAAAGCTGCTCATATTTGTTGTCGGAGACGCTCCGTTATGCTTTTAAGTGCAATCCCAATAAGTGGCGTCCATATTATACACACATTTAAATAATAATTAAAATGGAAACAGACGCAACATAATGTACAACGTGATGCAGCCACTGAACTCTTGAGGAGGCCCAGGGATTGGGAGTGGACAAGTCAAGAGGACAGGAGTAGATCACGCATCAGGTTATAGGGTGGACCCCCATCTTTGGGATTGCACCGGCTACTGTGTACCGAGCCTATCTTGACGACTTCCTTATAGCTTCAAAAGGCAAGGTTCCCAAAGCTCTTTTGGCCCTGCATGTATGGTTTAACAAGTTTTGAAAGGGTTTTAAAAAACTTCATGGCTACTTAAAACTCAATCTTTTAGTACATTGTCCGTTTTGAAGTTTTTTCCTGAAAAGAACCACGTTTGCTACATCATCACAGCTTGCAGCCTTTTTGACCTTTTGAGCCTAAACAACCTGCCTAAGGTTTCCAACTTTTTTCCAGCATTTCTCAAGAGGCTGTTGTGCGTTCCTGCCGTGGCAGCAGCCGAGCAACGGAAGTATGATAAAACATGGTGGGAAGCTGCCGTGCCAACAACCACTGCCCGTATCCCAATTGTACGGCACCTGCCTTGCCCGTACCCAAGTGGGAAGGAAGCTGCCGCATCACTTTGCTTAAATGTTGCCGTGACATCACCCCAGCTGCAGAAGATAGCACTGTTCACGTTATCGTACTATCATAGCATCATTCGAGTCCTCTGAGTTCATGCCGAACCCAAGCTGGTCGACATCATCGTGGCTTCAAGAAGACCAATTCACGGAGTTCTTACAACTACAGCACTGCACGCCTGCACAACTATACTTATAATTAGTGAGAACAATCCAAGCGATGGAGAACAAGATCGGCAACGTTTGAAAAAATTGTATTGGCTCAGTAGCTCTACTTAATACATACAATGTGTACCAAAAACATGATTGCATCGTTTTATAGATCATAACAGTCTTAAGCATATACCTGGCTTAACGTTTCATAACTCGTTTGAAAACGCAAGAAAGCGAAAGTACTTTGATATGTTAACTGACGAGATTACGTTATGCACTCATTCACCGTTCGGCGACGTTTACTTTATTAGTTGTGCAAATCAGGGGTGTACATTTATCGGTTAACGTTCGATTGACTTTAACGAATTAACGGCATTTTCGTTAAAATCTGGATTAATGTTTCTACGAAGTGGTTCTGAGATTTAAGGAATTTTTAGCGGATTTTTTGGAATTTCCATGGATCGATGATCCATGAAAAAAATGCTTATCTTGATCTAGCAATATATAAAAGGAGATTTCGGGTAGAAAATCATGAAATGGAAAGTGGTACTGACAATAATCGATGTTAGGACGATATTGGGCGCTATTGAACTTGAGATGAAGCTCTCCACGTAGTACTGCACTCCTTTCTGTCAATTATCCTGAACTGGTTCGAGATATCGAGGAGATCTCGATTAAGTTAAGAAGAGTGGTGAAGTCAGAATCGTAATAAAACATTTTCACGTCAAATTGAACACTTTTAAAATTAAACCGGCTGTCGTAGCGATTTAACTCTCGAAGAAGTTTAAAGCAAAAATTCGGTTAAGAAATTACTGGGACTTTTTTTAAATTTATAAACTACCTGCCGTAAAAGCGCAAATGCAGTAAAACTTTATACAATTTTAATTTTTCAAAAGAAATCAGCCGTCTAAGCGTACTTCAAAGTGGGTGGAAGTAGCAGTTTTTAGTGCATTGAAGGAGATATCGTTTCCTGCACTCGTATTCGATTCTTCGATTTCCGTTTTATTGATACTGTAAGTGTTGCTTATTTAAAGCTGAGAAGTGAAGATATGTCTGTTTTTTACTGTTTTTCTGTTTTACCGTAGAGCAATGCGCAACTTCGCTCAAGTCGAATTTTCCCTCTCAGTAAATGAAAAGTCGCACCGTGCTGGACGAGTACATGGCCATCTTAGCCCTCTGATCTTTACTCATTTGCTATTGTAGAGTAATAGTCATGCTCCATAAGTGTAGAAGAAACAGGGCGAGATATATTTTTTGGTGCTGCGACGTGGCCTGCGAGGCTACCCACTCGGTCTAGCTTAACACGCTAGGAATGGCTAATACTGAATAATACTTCTCCATCATAATCTGCAGTGCACGAACAAATATAAATAAATTAACTGTAGTGTAATCAAGCGCAATCAATTTAATAAATTGTACCAGATTTGATCCATTTCTACCAATTTTATCATACTGAGTGTTTGCTGCATTATTCATGCTGCAAAAACTCAGTAGTATACATCTGCATTATTCATGGGTCACCCTGTACAGCGTCAAAGATCAGAGTTGTTCTTGAACCAGCGAGGAAAACAGTTCCAAACATTTCGTGCAGAGCATCGCTACCATGTTGTTCTGCGGGTCGTGGCAACACCTAGCATCGCCTTGTCCACGTCCTAGCGCGACGGCACATGGCACCAGCCTTGCTCGCACCCCTAGTTAGGATCCACCTGGCCGTGCTCGCACCCCATGAGACATGTTCGACACGGTGCCGTGCCACCACACCCCATCAGAAAAGGTCAGCGAGGTTTCACAGCGTCATTCAGAGCTTACTTTTGAAGCAAGACATCATTATATAGGCTCTTGCAATCCAGACAGATGGTTTCTGGGATTCTTGCTTTAATGTATAACGTTGCCGCTTCAAACTTAAACCTATATTGTTGCCTTGTTCTGTTTCTTTTTTTCTGGTTGCACAGCTTATGCTTGTTTTTTTTTTGCTGCTCAAGTGCACGTCCTTGAGACGTAGTTAAATAAATAAATAAATTTGTGATCCACCGTAACCATCGCGCTATGTGCCGTGCCAACTACCCAATAACGAAACCTGTCTACTCTAACGAATTTGGCAACTGCCTGAAAAGCCTGCCAGCACATTCTAGTGGATTTTCAGGTTAAAAATGGATCAAGCAATAATTCTACTGGCCTATTCAGTATTCCTTTGTTGCATCAACATTTAGTTGCCTACAAGTAAGCAATATTGCAGAAAGTCTAGTTTCTATAGATATAAAGGATAAAAGGATAAAGGACAGCGTTAATCAATCCCTTCTGGGATGCGCCAGCGCATTCTACTTCTACGGGATATCGTGGAGGCGTTTTGAATGCGTATTTGGCCATACAATGACTTGCGGTGGCCAGCCGATGAACAAGTCAGCGCGTTATCCTTCCCAGACAAGCCTGGTACCAATTCACCGACCCCGGAGGGATGGAAGGCTTGGTTGGCCTGGGCGGGAAATCCGAACCAGGAACCTGGTATCGGTGCACGCGACAGTCGCGCCTCCTCCTACTGCGCTACACCCGCCCGCTTATCATGTGGCATCTATAGATATACACACTTTTAATAGTTCTAGTCAAGATATACCCTTATATGGCATTCCAACAAAATCGTTTTTGTTTTTGGTTTATTAGCGTGTTTACAGCTTTCAATTCCGCGTTCGCTGGTTTTCCCTCGACTCTCGTATGGATGCGTCTTAATATGGAATACTCGAACGGAGATGGGGTAGGAGATGGAAGCAACTTCGAGGTAGACTTCGCACGTGAGTCTTTTATTTTTTTAATTTCTGTGCATGGCCCAACTTTTTCCAAGTGGAAGGTGCTTCTTCCAGACCCTTGTCTCAACTGCGCTTCGGAAGTGGTTTGTCCGATTACCCTCCGCCGGCCGACCTTGTGATCGGCTTTATACTGTGAGTGTTCCCCAATAAAAGCCTACGAGCGTCGTGGGTGGAACAACTCGAGCGTGAGCGGCGTCTTCGCTGGTGCTGGAGTTTCCAGGAGGGCAGCGCGGCTACTCTTCTAGTTCTGTGGGATGTCCGGCCAGTGATCGCGCGTCGCCTATACATCAACTCGAGCTGGTTTCACGCACAGCCTTCAGCCTGCAGCGGTCGTCGCCGACGACGCTCGCCCCGGGGTCAGCGTCGGGTTACTCGCTATGCGTTGCGCTTCCACGTCTGGAAGCTGGTTGCTGAGACTACGCTGCTTCCTGCTCCCTCCCGACTGCACCACGTAGTAGATACCAGTCAGTCGAGTCTTCGCCGACCGTCGCTGGCCCCGGTCTCGGAATCGTCCGAAGTAGCGCCGGCCGTCGGCCGTCGTCGCCTCAGGAATCTACCCTCAGAGGCTGGTTTTCCTCGTGGTTCGGCGAATGAAAACACTTCGGTGCTGCTGATCTGCCGCCTTATTTATCCCATGACAAACAGCCGGCCGAGGGGATGTTCCTCCGAACATTGTACTGGCAATCGGCGACTCATTTCGTTCGAGCCAGTTCCTCAAAAAGCTCGGCCAGGCGCTAACTCCATTAGCGCACAGTTCTGACTCGTTCCCTTCCACGACACCATGTTCGACCTCGATCCTCTTTCTCTTCCTTCGCTGCTCACCTTCGATTTTTTCTTCTTAGATCGGGGAAAACCCTGCGTGTGAAACCCATTCAACATCCGTGGGTGGCGTTTTTTAATGGCGTTCGAGGGCACAATAGAAAGTGGAGGCCCCTCCGATGGCGTTAATGTGTCGGAAAACCGTTCCGTAGAAGGGTTTGGGCGAAATTTTTCAAGGCGGCCTCTCAGCACAACCTGATCCGGGCCGATAGAATCTCTTTGCTTCTTTGCAGCTTTCAGTTGACATTAATCAACAAACTAGGCCGTCCATTTGGAGGTGAGAAAAACCTCTCAGACTTCAGCATGCAGCACTCATTTCGGTGTTTCTTTTCTAGAGGTTAAGCGACGTCCTTTTGATGTGGAATTCAACTCGAACTATTCATGATCTACTGAAAATTTCGTCTGATCTTCTCTCCATGTCTTCTTAGAAGTTTATAGTCCAGGAAAATGTTTCTGAGGACCGTGGAAGCTTTACTCTCCAACATATGTGGTCCAAACAATCTCTTTCTTGGACAGCATTAGAAGCACTCGAATTGCCTTAAATGCCTTGCTGGATCTTAATCTTAAATATTCATCGGAAGAAAATTATGCTGTTTCTTCTAGAATTCTCCGTTACATTGTCAGCAATTTGTTTAAGAAGCTTCAGATAAGGCAGTGGCGAACTAGCATAATCGGATAGGACTGATCTTGATCAAAAAGTCCTTAGAATTTCTAAAAAAAGTCCTCACAATCCATTTGATCCCACTTGCCGATTCGATGCCGATTACCTTTTTCTACGCTATTCCGACCGAAGTCATGCAAGGTTTATATAATGTGTCTTCGAGAATGAATGACACTTATGCCGTTAAAGCCGTATCATCCATATAAATCCTAGATCTATCTGATAGGTCTTGCATCCAACGCAATCTGGTCTATTATACCTGCATTTGACCACCAGGCCCTGGAAACGTCCAGGAAGTTCCTTCTGACCAGCCGCTCTCTCACATAATCCCGAGCACAGTCGTTCAGGCTGAAGTGCTGCGTATCGTTGAAGACAACCGGTATGGTGCCATGAAGAGCCTGTCTGGCCTGCTTTATGTCGTAAGAACAACTCCCCATATAGCCTAAGCGTTTACACGACGCTGTTTCTAGTCCAGCTTCTTTGGAGTAATAGCTTTTCCTCACTTTATGTCCTTCTCCACCGCTTTTTGCTCGCTAAGACTTTGCCACTAACGGTGCCCCCCGTTTCAGATATCAACATGGTGCTCACGTGGCTGTCCTCGGTGATTTTTCCTCTTCAGGCTAATAGTCTTTGTACATATATAAGCTAATTTAGTTGGTTTTTGTCAGTGCGACGGCCAGCGCTTCTTTCTCGATGATCCGGTTTCGTTATAGGCAGTCATCTGCACAGCGGCGGTGGTTTTTGGATTTCCGATGACCACGGCAACGGGAGCCGTTATCGAGAAGTCGGGTGAGTGCAGAGACGTAGGGTTCAGGCGCAGACCAAAACTATACGGGACGATAAAACTGGCACTACGGACTGTTGTGTTTTCGCTGTGTAGGAGGTGGTGCGGAGGACCGTATACGACATTTTGAGCGAAGAATTCTAACCATTTTTTGGACCTATTGTGCAAAACTTCTGACAGGGAAAGTCATTTTCGGAGTTATTTCGATCACTTTGGGAGTTAGAAAGCTTTTGTGTATGAGACACCGGAATTCCAAAACAAAATTTTCCGGCATGTTCTGTAAAAACATCTGGTTAGGGTCTCAGCAATTTCTCAAAGATTCTGAACAGCGCTGAGTCTTCCCAGATGGGGTGATGGCACGGCACCATGTTGAACATGTCATACTGGGTGTGGGCACGGTAACGCTGTGTGGCTGCTTCACCGTGTTGGGGTAAGGGCCCACTGGAGGTACGGGATAAGGGCACGGTGATTTTGGGTGATGGCACGGCAGCTTCAAGCGGAACGGTTCCAAAGAAGGGCTTTGCAACGGAGTGCTACCTTGCTTCCCGCTGTTGTGTTGCTGGCAAGAAGTCGGCGATAGGCGCAGTTCTTGTGCACACCACTGATCGACTAGGGTTCGGTTCGCGTCTTCGCCCAAGGGTTCATCATTTTACTGTTGTTGGATTGCTCTCAAAATAATGCGGTTAGAATGAAGCACTCTCTTGCCTATGTTCTAACCGTCTCTCGAAGTGAGGTTTTAAATAACATTCGCATTCAAAGTGCTCTCCCCCTCTCCCTCGCCATCTCTTTGCCCTGCATAAGTATAATGCACGGCACATTACAAAAGTAATGATTAACCCGCTAGGTGCAGTCTTCATTCTTTTAAATTTTATTTACATATATTTATCCCATGCAAAGAGTTACCTACCACCTAATAAACAGGTCAGCGCCTTCGTACGTTTGCATTTAGTTCGCAGCGATGTCCGTCAAAGGGCGCGTGTAGCGCAGTAGGAGGTACTGGCTGTCTCATGCACAAGACACCATGTTCTTGGCTCGAACCTTCCGCCCATGCCGGATTCATCTGGGTTGGATGGCACACTAACCTGTCCATCAGCTGGCTACCGCCAGGTCACTGTACAAGCTAAATACAGGTTGAAATCGCCTCCACAACATCCGGTAAATGTAGAATGCGTAGTGCATCCTAAAAGAGATTGATAACGCGTCCTTTTTTACTTGTCCTTTATCTCTCATCGATGGAGTATGTACGTGGCTCACCCTAAAACCAACGTTTATTGTTGAGCCTTCATACAGTATTTAAGTGTTTCTTTCGTGATAACAAAATTTAAATAAATGAGACAATTAGGATAAGCAATCAGGAATTATTACCTACATTGTTACGTTTGTTCGTAAATTAAATTGTGCGAATTTTAAACGTTTTAAAGATTGTATATTGTATGTATCGATATTTTCCAGTTTCCGGTGCTAGAAATGGATATTCCTTCATCCCGTACCCGCCTCCAGCTGAGGCTTTTTTTCAGGCTACCTACTGCCACCATTACTGTTAGAAATGAATTGACAGGGTTGGGTATGCTAGGTTCAGACTCGAAAAGCATCCGCACAATGTCTGCTGGAGGTAGAGTGTATGGCGCATCTCAAAAAAGTATTATTAAACAGAGCGCCAACCTTTAAGCATTTTTTGCTCTTTTTATCCTCTGGATAGGCAACCATTCACTATGTTTTTTACCATTTTAGAAACTTGAGAGACGTGGGGAAACACACATTGATCTGAGCTAATTTTGGGATGCGCCACGTATTCAATATCTGAATTGGGAGCGCCTCAGTGTGCATGTCATTCATTAGAAAAGACCATCGGCAGAAGACTCAGTGTGTTGTCCTCTCCAGACAGACTTCTTGCCAAATGATCGACCTCACTGGGCTGGAAGAATTGGACGGCTTTTTCGCCAGTCGAATTAAGCTGCTCCGATTTTAGTCCGGGTTTTTTTCAATGTCTGCGCTTGAAGCAACATATCTAAGATTAAAATAAAGCTTTTCAGGCAGTGAAAAGCGCTGGGATCTAGAGATCGTTATCAGTAAAAACCGGTTGGCGTAGCCGGTCAGTGGAGCGTGGCGCATTCTACTCTGACACGATACCTTGTATATTTGGCCTCTGCAAGATTCTACAGTGCTTATTAGCAATTGCACCCTCAGAGGTACAGGATTTTGAGGCAGCCAGTGCGCGGAATTGAACCGCATTCGATCGATCGATTTGTGGGCAGGCGCCGTGGGGCAGCGATTCCTACCGACTGCGCAACATTCTTCTTCTATAAGACGATAATTCTAGAGTGTACAGCGAGAGCATCTGAGGACTTATGGGAACTACGGATTTACGGGTTTGGCCGAGGGCCCTTAAGCCGTTTCCTGTTCCACGGTTCTGGGCCACGATCTTTGAATGCATTCAAAGATCGTGGCCCAGAATTTGCGCAGGACGTTTCTTCAGTATCCTTTTCATGATCTCTGGCTCTGACTGCTCTGATGTAGCAGTGCTTTCGATCCTTTCCCATCTTTGGCTAAAACCTGAAGGACTAGGCGCTAAAGGGACGAGTTATCTAGAAACTCCGTTCAGCGACGAGGGCTTGTTGA
The DNA here is from genome assembly GCA_947359475.1 of Heligmosomoides polygyrus bakeri. NCBI lineage: Eukaryota > Metazoa > Nematoda > Chromadorea > Rhabditida > Heligmosomidae > Heligmosomoides > Heligmosomoides polygyrus. Next base: position 102,194,637 of record OX375869.1, read on the forward strand.
CACTGAGCGATGCGTTCCTTTTTTCCTCCAAGCTGTTAGGAACTGGAAGCCGTTTGTGGACATTCCTGGTTGGCGTTCAATTTCCCTTTCGACTGCACTTCAGATTAGCTCGGGCTCAAAAACGAAAAGGCGCTTCTCACGGACAGTAATCAGTTCCTGGACACACACGATGTTAGAGAGCACGAAGACTGTTCTTCGCCACCAGGCTCGCAAAGTCTGTTGAAGCCGCCGGTTACAATGAATCGGCTTAAAGTTCGCATTTTTTTTAAGAAGCTACAGTTTTTAATTTTCCTCAACATCTCTGGGGGAGACAGTCATCTAAATCTTCGGCTCCTGTGTGATTTTGATTCGAGCCTAAGAATTGAAAAAATGAATATGAGTGTTTCATGTGCTTGCAGGCAGCTTACCCATGAAGAACATGTATGGCACATTATAGCCGAAGTATATTAACTAAATGTGAAAATGAAAAAATTGAACAGAGAGGCGGTCATCATACGGCCTCCATAGCTCATTATTTATTCAATATTCAAAGTACGAGGCGCATTCCTTGAATTTGGCTCCGATCTTTGATACTTCACCTCAGGGAAGATACATATTGAGGAAACACTCCAATGGATCGGATCTCTTTTACGTTTTCCATGAGTATTTTAGGAAAGGCAACACGAAGTGCAGTGGCAGGAAGCGCATCTTATGAGCGCGAGGGTTCGATTCCTCTTCTAGGTCAACAAGTACTCGCCGGCCTTTGTACTCCGCATTATTGCTAGATTTCTCTGAGAAAAATATGAATAAAAAGAAGAGCGATATGTCCGGTTTCTTTTTGGTTAACAGTGTTTTTGGGATGCGCCGTGCATACTAATTGGACATGTTATCTCGGACACACATTAAAGGTGCGTTTGATTTGTAGAGCAGCATCTTGACTGAACCTTGAGTTTAAGAATATTACGGTATCTATTTCCCGACTTGAGAAGTATTTAATGACGTTGCCTCCTTGGGCGCGATTCGATTCTGAACACGATACGTGGTACGAGCGAGACCCGCTCCTCCTATCGACTGAGCCATCTAACCATAAGCTCCAAGCATAAAGATACCCAATACAAGTTATATCTGGAAGGCCTGTAAGGTTCCTTTACTGACTGAGATATTTGTGCTTTTGGTGAAAGTTTACTGAAGAAGTGCTGCTTTAAACAACGTCTTAGCGCTTGAAATCGATGTTAGGAATGTCATAATTTTCTATGAATTTCTATTATTTAGAGCTGTCGATTTTGAAGAGGTGGCAGGGTCTGTTGGAGAGTGCTCAGCCTTCAGGGCCTGACAGTGAATTGCCGATTTCCAGGCGGCTGTTCGGATGCGAGTGCCGACGTGGTGTTCGTGATCGACACGACGTCGTCGAACGCGACGGCGTTCCTCGTGCAGCAGCACCGCCTTCTGCGCACCCTGAAGTGAGTCGACGCTGTTTGAGGCCAACACGCGCTGATTTAGAAGCCCTTGATTGCCTCCTAATGCCGCTCACCGAAGCGGTTTTCGGCGTCTGATCGCCTCTGCTCGTGCCTAATGGCTTCCGATGTGGATTTGGATTGTATGGGGCGAGGAGTCTTCTGAATAGAATCCACCGTTGAAGAGGTTGCCTTTGACAGAAACTGGTTGCTTTGGCAGTTGAGAAGGTAGCAGCTTACCCTTCTGTAAGTTAGACCTAAGATTTGTGTGTGGTCTGTACCAGCCTGCTATGGGAGCACGTACAAGTAGATTTTTCGCAGAAGGAAGTCTTCGAGTGCCATCGTAACTCGTTTGCCCTAATTCGGAGTGAGCTTGGTGGTGAGCCGGGTTATTGCACTGGCCATCTGGCTGGTATCGCCGGCAAATGTATTTAGTCCGACAGAGCCTATACTTGGCGGTAAAACTAAGCAAACATTCACAGATTAATTTTTGGGCCAACTAATTTGCGCCGAAGGATCATCCTCGTTTTTAAGGCGATTCTCAAACGTGCTGAAAGGTCGATCTGTTCGATATGGAGTGATTTCGTTCCACCGGACACCGGAGCTAATGCTGGAGCTCGAGTCGCCGTTCGCTAACGACACCCAGAGGGTAAGCTGCGCCTTCAGTTTGGCTTCGCTTGGTCACTTTATACTTGCAGAGGCGTAGCTAATTTTTCGCAAGCTCCCAGCTTGCACCTCTTTCCGAAGCCATTCTTCCTGAGAAATTGTTCACTAACAGTCAGCAACAGTTACTATTAGCCCTAAGCTGTCTTCTGCCAGGTGTCGGACCTGATCTCCTCTCTGCGACCGCGCCAGTCGACGACGAGCTCCGTGGCGAAGGCGCTGCACGAGGCGATGTCGCTCTTCTTCGAGTCGCGCTCGCCTCGTTCGAATCGCCGCCAGATCATCATCCTCGCCCACGACGGCGTCAACACCGACCTCGTCGCCGAGACCGTCGAGGCAGTGTGAGTTCAGAGAACGGAGTCTGCGTACCTCTAAACTTAAAGGGTCAATGAAATCGCAAGTCAACGTCATCCTTAAGCGGTTGTAACTTTTTTTCAACTCCTGGAAAGATTTGCTGACTTTCACGGTCTGCCCCCTTTTCACCTCTTATAGGATCTCATTACACCTCTTATATCCAAGAAAATGAACCTCTTGATTAGTGTGTTTAGAGCAGTGAAGCCTGCTTAAAAGCAGGGCTTCTTTAAAAAAACACATTTTGAAGACCTCAGAAACGAAGAAGGCCAAAATCCTGCGGGTTGTGAGACACAGAGGTTGCGCTACGCACCTGTTCAATGTTGTTTTTAGTGAATTGAGACTGAAGAATATTTTGTTGCGCTTGGCATTGCGAACCTCTGTTTTATCCAACAGGTTCGTTCGAATAGAATTGTCGGCTTCACTTCCTAATGGAAGAAGCAGTCTGTTAGCTGTAAAATTCTGCAAATTTTCGTGAGAAATGTACTGAATTCTACACCACGAATGGCAACTCTTCCGCATAATGAACTCCTTTCTGGCGAAATGAATATGAAAATATGCAATATGACTATGTATAATATGGAATCTCAGACTTTCAGCTATTTTCTATTTTTGCAAGCCCTTCTCAAAGCCAATTACATAGGTCCTTAGCAATCCACTTATCAAGCAGAGGAAGCTGCAGAAGCCTTATTTTAGCATTTTAATGGCTGACCTCATCATTTACAAGGATGGCACATGTAGCTATTTGAAAAACCCGGGCAAAGGGGGGGGGGGGTGGGAGGAGCCATTGTTTTCTCTCCACAGAGATTTTCGTACGCATTGCCCAGTCCACGACTGTGATACTGCACATAACAGTTGAATCGATACCCAAATTTATAAATTAATTTTTTTCTCAAATTCGTTTAAATCTTCTCAATTTCTTTTTCCCAATTTCTCTTTCAGATCCAATGTGGAGAAACTGGGTGCCGTGGTGTTCGCGGTGACGGGCAGCTCCAGGCCAAATGCCTTCGCGCTGCTAGGCTACGCCGGCTCCAGGGACCGCATCTTCATCTCGCCCATTGACAGACCCAACTACCAACAGTCTCTCGATGAGGTGGGCAAGCAGCGAGCAGCGCTTTGACAGTCAGCGAATAGCTTCGTCAGATCCTGCGTATTTCTGTGGTTCTCGAGGTGTCTCAACCTCGGTAAGGACTGCCTTCATTTCAGGCGCTCGGAATTTGCGAATCGCTGCCATCGGCCTCTCTTCCGAACTCAAAATCTCTGAGGCGTCGGGTGTACGGAGTGAGAGCGCGACATGCCAAGGAAGAGAAGAACCCCTTCGTTCCAGGGACGAAGTGCGGCTTTGAAAAGGTGCGGCTCTGGAATCTCTTCTGGCGTACTCGCATCCCTTCAGTAGTCAACTTTCACCAGGCGAACTCAATGTGAGGAAGTGGTCCTTCCGGGAGGGTCCATTTGGCTCACCAATTTTCTCTGCATTTGGTGTGTACCAAAGCCTGTTGAAAAATTCAGGTAGTGTCAGAGATTTGGGTAGATGTTGGCTTCACCGACTCAACTTTTTTGTTAATTTTCAACGTCTTTTGAGAGATGACGTATTTGGCTTAAATTCATCTCAAGGTTTGGTGTTCTGTAGCAAGTGCAACTTCTGAGCCGATTTGAATGGATGTAACTCCTGGCAACCGCTCTGGCCGTCAGTTTATCGTGTGGTTGCCAATATTTTCTACGTTTAGGTGGATCTAACGCTGGTTCTCGACACGTCTGGATCGGTGTTCAGAGTGTTTGAAGACCAACGTCAGATCGCTCTGGAGATTCTGAGCGAGATTCCAGATGAGGCGTATTCAGATGCTGTTCAGGTAGGGTAAAAGCATCGGCTAGGTTGTTACTTTTTATCGTTCTGCTCATCGTTAATCAAACAGGAATCATTGGAAGCTAACATTCCAAAAGCAGTTCACTGGCGATTCTTCATGGAGTGCATTGTGTATTAGGTTATAGCGAAATTTTCTGCCCTTTTAGTGCCTTGAATATTCATTCATTCACTCATTTTAGTCTGAAACAGAAACAAACTGAGAAAATAGTAATTTTGAGATTGGCCATGCTATAGCTCGACAAGAGCGCTAGCTGCTGGAATTGGAGTTAGCGCAGCTCCAGAGCAGCCGAAAATTGCGAATATTAATTCTCCATCTGTAGCGTTTTTTGGAATTCCATTTAACTAACAAGGGAAGAATACTAAGTGACCATGGGACTTTGAGATGAGACCTATATCACTGGATGCGGCTTCAAACGCTGATTCCAAATGTGTTCAGTTTCTGCTGTGCGCATCCGTGAACGGAGTTATGGACCATTTTCATAGCAGGGTCCTTTGCCCTCTAGGTCCACACAGAGCGGGCCAATCACAAGAAAGCGAGCTCAAGTAAGGTTGAAACTGCGATCGCCGAACGAGCAGTGGTGGCGCAGAGGGTAGAGGGCGGATTGGTGAGGCGGGGTAGTTTATGGTTCGAGTCCCTTGTGGTGCGGAAATTTTGCACTTCCTAAAAAAGATCTGCGACGATCAACCAAAGCTTTCTATGTCAAATGGCGACGTTTGGGTGAAATGGATTATCATGATCCCACCACCCATAATTACAAGTGGGTGATCAGTGTCTTAAATAACCCTCTTGGGCGAGTTTTTTTCGATGCACGGGGTCGGTAAGGACAATACTGCCGACTTATCTTCCAAACCATGCTCTCACCAGCTGTTGTGTTGGCATGCCTTTTGGAGGAGTTCGGTCCTTCCGATACTTCCACGCCTTCCTACAAGCCAAGAGAAGAAGATGGCCAGCAGTTTCGCATCCATCTTGCGAGATGCGTAATGCGGGAGCATCGAGGTAGAGGATGAAGAAGACATCAGTGTGAAATCAGAAGAGGAGGATCCTACATGGTCAGTGGAGGAAGATGATGAGGAGAACATTAGCCAGCAGCGTGGATCTTTTCGTTTCGGAGAAATGGAGGTGTCGAAGGAGAAGGTGAATTTTGCAATTTTGTATTGCTAGAAAATACGTTTAAACCTGCAATATAGTCTAGGTGGATGAAGCGGTCATGTGATTTGACATAGAGAGCTTTGGATGATTGTGGCAGATCTTTTTTAGGAAGTGCAAAAATCCTGCACCACAGGGGAGTCTAACCATAAGCTACCCCGTCTCACCAATCGGCTCCTCTACCCTCTGCGCCACCACTGCTCCACCGGCAGCGCAGTTTCAACCCTACTTGAGCTCGCTTTCTTGTGATTGGCCGGCTCTGCGTGGACCTAGAGGGCCAAGGACCCTGCTATGAAAATGGTCCATAACTCCGTTCACAGATGCGCACAGCAGAAACTGAACACGTTTGGAATCAGCGTTCGAAGCCGCATCCAGTGATATAGGTCTCATCTCAAAGTTCCGTGGTCACCTAGTATCCTTCCCTTGTAAGATCGGCATGCGTTCCCTTTTGGTTGACCGGAGTTCTCTCTTTCTCCATGCAGATGAGCTTGAACTTGAAATTGCCATCTGAAATTCGAGACAGCAGAATTACATCATCTTCTTCGGTAAAAGTGTTCTGTGAAGTCTGGGATTAAACAGACAGCAACAGTTGCTCTTTGAGTGAACATCGAGCTGGTTCTTCTGGTATCGAAAATTCCAGAACTCTTTTGCCATTGGTGATCTCCATTCTCAGGTGTCGGTGACGCGATTCGCCGCCAACGCGGACGTGATTCTTCCGTTCCTGCGGGGACGAGCTGTCTCCGAGGTTCAGGAGGCCATCAAGGAGGTGAAGTTCACCGGTCAGAATACGAGGATCGCCAGCGCCGTCGAGATCGCACTGGACGAGATGGAGCGAGCACGACGACCGGATGCGAGACAGGTACGGCTTCGTAGGGGAATCCTACCTGGTGTATTTGCCGCTTTCACGTCAAACTGGATGCTTTCTGAATCAAACTGGACATTTTAAAGTCAAACTGGGCATTCTTTCAAACGAACTTATGCTTCTGAAATCAAACTGAGCGTCTTCCACACCGAAATGAGCTCCTCCCACATTAAACTAGACTTTCCAAAATGCTTAGAATAGTTTTTTTTTTGTCCAAGGAAAATCACAGTATGACTTTCTTTAAAGTTTTAATTCACTTATCCATCAACTAACATCCACTTATCCAACAAGTGAACGCATTGCTCGAACTTTTACGAATTTCTTATTTTTGAGGAAAATAATCGTTTAAATCTTGTTTTAAAGAGCAGAAACGCCGTCATTTTTCTGTGCCAAAGGAATAGATTGCGCATGCTCTCGTCCAATACGTCGCCGTTTTTATTACATCAATAGCGTAAATGCTGCTTACTTGTGGAATATGTGTTTTATAACTGTTTTTGTTGTACTGCTTACACCTGTATTACTCCGCGCAGACAGAATTTGTGCAACTAATCATAGAAAAATTGCGAGATCTAGTTGAATGCATGGTGCGGCCTCTTGTTTAACTGCGCTTTAAGGCAAATTTTAGTTCATTATTTTTTCCTTGGAAATTACGATTTTTTATAAAAATTCAAAGTTCACTTATTCGGGCAGCTCAACTAAAAAATTGTAAAAACAGTGATGCTAATTTTTCCTTAAACAAATAATTGCTTTAGTCGTCTAGCAAAGTCTATTTTAAGAGGAAGCTAGCTGGTTTCAATTTGGAGGATGTTCAGTTTGATTTCTAAAGCGTCAAGCTCGCTTAGAGGAGTGTCAAATTTGATTTGAAGAGTGTCAATTTGAGGTAAAAATGAATTGTCTAAAAGCCGCTGAAACCTTCAGAGTTTGAGTTCGACTTATACATTTGATTGCTTTCCTATGGCAAAACAGTAGATGGTTTGATAACGGCTCGCCGTTCTTTTTTTTCAAGTGTGTTTGTATTGCATTCATGTGATGCATTTGCATTTGCTGATCTCAGCGGTAGACGAAGCTTGTGAGCTCGCTTTCCACCATTCTATAATAAAACACAAAGTCTTTTAGGCCTTGTTTTGTTTTCTGTTTTGTTCTGCTTCTTCCCGATCCCAAGAAAGCACCTGATGCGGACTTCTGAACTTTGCATGTTTCTGCGCTGAACCTACTACGCCTTCAACGAAATGAAAAACAGCCATTATTCAGCCGACAATAAAACAAATTGCACAAATAATGGCTTCAGGTGTTTGTGCTCATCTCGGACGGACATGGACAAGAGTACTGGAATGTCGTCCAAGCCACTGGAAAGCGCCTGCAGGTAGTCTATGAGGAGTTCGATTCGACTTTTCCGCATTAATTCATGCATAGTTAATTTCGAAACCTTTCGTTTAAATCACTCAAGCCGTCGGAAAGCGGAAAAATGAAAGACCGTTGTATTTCTAGGAGACCAGGGCCGAGCTGTTCGCTGTATCTGCCAGTCAGGACTACAACGAGGCCGAGCTGTTGATCTATGTTGGGGACGAGAGCCGAGTGTTCGTCGGCTCAAAGTACAACGGGTATGGTTTTTGTGGACATATTCCACAGCTTGAACTATTCGGTTGTTGGAGAGGGAACGTCGCATGCTTTCGATTTGTTATTTTTCTACTATTCCTATTTCGTAGCACTTATTTATTCAATACCACGATAAAGCAGCAGCGGTTGGTCCCCGGAGAGATTCCGAAAACAACGGGACCTGACATTCTCGTGAAGAAGTTATGCTTTGTGTTTGGTGGAACAGTAGAGGTCTGGGCCCGGATTCATCAACGAGGGAGTTGGTAAATCGCTACCACAGATTTACCTCGTTGCCAGAACCTTACCGTCCCTTGTGATTCACGAAGGACGCTATGAAGGATGCCGCGCCGGTAAATTGACGGCTATCGCGTATTGACCGCAGTCACACCAACCACCGTGCGAGGGATGTTATGGTGTCACTTGCAACGGCAAAAATCTAACGGAAGTGCACTATTTCGACATTCCGACACCTTTCGAAGCCACGAGACTCCATGGTAGTGAGCCATTTCGGGCTTTTTTGGGCTGGAAGCTTCTGCCTCACTGCACTCGCTACATAACCAAGACTTTCCCAGAGCAAAAATTGAAACCAACCGTTAGAAGATGAAAATTTGGGTATCCAACTTCTTCGAGTCGCAGCCAGTGGAGGTATTCAAGAAAGGCATCCACTCTTTGCGAGGACGTTGGCGAGACGTGATTGATAATAGTGGAGATTATCCAGTACATATTAAGGTTTCGCCTTGCTGTTCCTATAACAAGTTTCGGTATATGTCGCGAAGATGCCCGCGAAGGTGTATCGTTGCTCCTACCGTAACCGCGGCAGTGAATCAGGCACCGGTAAGGCAACAGCGCGTTCCCGCACCCCGGCTGCACGCTGCCGCTCCCCGCTGTGCGTCTTCGAGACAAGTACAAATGTTTCTTTTTTTTCGACAAGAACGATATTTCTTTTCAACAGCCTAATAGAATGGTCTGAAAACAGTGGAAAAAACTGAAGGCCGAAGTCGTTCCAGATTCCTGCCAGCACTCTCATCCTACGTGAAGGACTGTATCTTCAAGGGCCAGCGACCACCTCTCGTCATATCGGCCACGAATTCCTTGGTAAGAACAGCCTGTCTTCTAGCTGAAGTGCGGCTTTTCCTGTCGCATCTTATATAATAATTAGCCTGGATCGTTTCCGCTGCAGGAAAGCGCAACTACCGAGGAACCTCTGCCGGCCGATGAACCTTCAGAATCTGTCTTATCAACTACAGAGGATTCACCGCTTGCCGAAGAAGATCTGGCCTCCACGCCTGCCGCGGAAAGCGAGTTCGACGATGGCTCGAGCGCGTCCACCCGTGAGTTGCACGTCTAATACTTTGGTTTTTAATGGAAATGCCTAGGAAAGGCGGCTCGAATACACTGTGGAACTGGCAGTTTATTTAGCGTAATTTCTTGACGTTAAAGCACCAGACAGGGGAGCGGGAGAGTGAAATTTGCCATTTTCACGTCAAATTGCCACTTTTCAAACCAAACTGGAACCCTTTCAAGCATGCTTGACGCTTTTGAAATCAAACTGAACATATTCCAAATCAAAACGAGCGTCTTCGAGATTAAACCACAAACTCTTCGAGACAAATAGAATCTTTTTGGGTGAAGGAAAAATTAATGTGACTTCAACTGATGCGTTAAGTCATCTGCTCCGATTAGTCAACACGCTGTTTGTGATTTTATTTATAAATTATTTTCAAGATAAAGTAATAGTGGTGTGAAGTTTCTTTTGAGATGTAGGAGGGTATCGGTTTCAAGTGTGCTAAAAGAAAAGACCGCGCCATGCGCTCGACTAGATCGTTTTATTCGATTGATCGCAAAAATTTTGTTTGCGTGGAGTTACACAGATGTAAACGGTGCATATAAACAGCCTCAAAGAACACGTGTCCTCGCACTTTTGTTTAAAGGTAAGCAGCATTTACACTACCATTCAAATGAAAATCACGCCAATCTAGTTGACTGCATGGCACGATCTCCTTGTCTAACACATTAAACAATTGTTGCATTTATTCGCCTTAAGACAACATTCAATTTATTAGTTCACTTAGAGAATAAAATGTTTATAAAATCTCAAATAGTACGTTCACCACTTATTGGAGAAGTGAATTGAAAGAAAGAAAGTTATATTAAATTGTCCGTAAACAAAAATTATTCTAACCGTGTTATAGAGTCTCCATTTTAACTTGGAAAAGCATTTTTTGATTTGGAACATGTTCGGTTTGATTTTAAAATCGCCGGCTTGTTCGGAAGTGTGTCGAACTTGGCTTGAAAAGTGTTTAAATTGACGTGAGAATGATGTAATTGATCGTGAGTTAACAAAAGTAGCCGTGTATCAAAAATAAATTAACTCATTAGCCGTAATCAGAGACTGTGAGGTGATCTCTTCTCAAAGACTCGTTTCCAGCCGAGCCGTTTGATGACGGGGACAACGCAGACACCGACGGACAGTTCGTTGACGACGTGAGCGAAGTGGACGGAGCTGAGATATCGTCAGAGAGCAGAGCGGCAAGGCTTAGGGATATTGGCCAGGTAGGTTCACCAGGAAGGGCAGAGTTCTAAGCAATTCGGGCCTTTTCTTGACGCTAACCAGTTCCAATGTTCAGGGCTCGTCGTCGTGCGAAGTAGACGTCGTGCTGATCGTCGATAGATCCGAGAGCGTGGAGGGCGACTTCAAGAAGGAAATTGAGGTTCGTTGCACAGGAAGTCATCTTCTCCGTTACAGTATATAACAGAATTGCTCTTACCGGTTTTCGCTTATTAGGAGCTTCGGAACTGGCAGTTTTTCTTATAATTCTCAGGATGCGGAAGAACGAGAGACATTTCCAAATTAAGGTGTAGAATTCCCAAAAAAAAACGAAAAAATGCTTCTTGTTGAAAAAAATCACAAAGGCACTTTCGAACACTTTACTATCCTTTTTTGTACTTCCTTTACTTGTTCAAGAGTAGCAATGTTTGTGGAGAGAAATTCTTCATTCAGCCCGCTTTTTTCTGCGATTCTGATGATAATGTCTTAAAAACTTCTTCCTGGCTTATTGTGCGACGGTATTCGTCGCTCATTACTTGTCCAAAGTTCGTAGTACCATCTACTGTTTCAGCTGGCAGTTCGCTCTGTGGAGCTGTTCCCTATCGGCGACTTCGCTTCTGGCCGAATACGAGTCGGAGCCGTCAGCTTTGCCAGCGTGAGTTCGCTTCTTTAATGATTCAATTCACCTGGTAGCGCAGTTGAAGGATGGGCCGGCTATAGTGTGCATCCCGATTCAATGTTCTTGGTTCGGGTCCCGCCTAGGATAGCTAAGCTGTCCATCCTTCAGGGGTCGGCGAATTAATGCAAGAGTTGTCTGGAAAGGATAGAACACTGTCACGTCCATCACGTCATTGTATAGGCGAAATGCGCACTTCTCGTAGAAGTATGATCCATAGCGCATCCCACGAATTCATTAACGCTACCCTTTATCCTTCAATTTCAAACTCTTTGCTTTGTTGTTTTGGGCTGAACTCATGCTAAGATATACCCAAAGACTATCCATCGCTATCCATAAAATCCGTGGGTTGCAGGACGCGACAGTGGAGCTGCCGTTCAAGCAGACTCAACGTGAGCTCGTCGTGAAGGCCCTACAGGAGATTCGCCACACCGGAGGCTCGACGTCTTCAGTTACTGGAGCCCGTCTGGCTATTCAGGTGACCTCTACTAAAAGCTGTTGTTGTCCTGAACCGGAGTTTGGCGTCGCCGTTTTGGCTCCGGGTTTGGCTTAATTTTAGTAAGTTACTCCTACTTTAGCAACTGGTGTCGACCAGAAGACCAAAGGCTCGTCTCGTCACGCTGCTCTTCAGCGATGGCCAGAGCCAGGACTACTGGCGAGAACTCATCGAAACTTCCATGTCCGTTTCTATCTCGAACGTTGGTCATTTTTCTGAAGATTGATGGCATTCTTTCCAGGCGTCTTCGCGACACACCGAATAGTATACTCTATACTTGTGCTCGAATAATCGAATTCGAATAATTATTCGAATAATTTATTCGAATTCGATTTTCGATTATTTGATTATTCGAGTTTCGTAAATTCGAATAATTATTCGAATTCGATTATTCGAGTTTTGCAAATTCGAATAATTATTCGAATTCGATTAATCGAGTTTTGCAAATTCGAATAATTATTCGAATTCGATTATTCGAGGTTTGAAAATTCGAATAATTATTCGAATTCGATTATTCGAGGTGCGAAAATTCGAATAATATTCGAATTTCGAATACGTGGTTGTTTCGAATGCGGCATAATGATGATTCTTGTAAGCGGCGTTCATTTCGGTGACGATTGTTTCCGACAGCACACTGTCGAGGAGCTCACCGTAACGAAAACGCATTCAATATCCTACTATACATAGAAGGGTAGTGTGTGTGCGTGCGTGTTTCCATCAGTCCATCAAAACTGGCGTGGGGAAATGGCGTATTGGCGATACTGACCGCAGTTGATGGCGATCGATTGCGGTCCGAAGCTTCAGCCGTTAGGTAGTCGATCTCGCTGAACACAAATTTGAAGTTCGTTTTTGAAATTATCGGTTGAAGTTGATCGAGCTATTGATTTTCTATGGGGAATTCGTTGAGGCGAATCAATTGTATGACCGGTCTTCGTCGATATTTTCAAGACCTAACTTCACATTTGCATTCTCTACGACCACGACTAGCATCAATGTCGTACACTTGAATCCTTTATGAAATTTGCACAATAAACAGAAATTTCGACGGAAAATTAAAAAATGAATTCAGATTCGTGTTCAGTGACCTCGATTACCTCAGACCTGAAGTTTCGATCTTGTTGAGTGATATTTACGAAAAATCGATAATTTGATTAATATCTCTTGATGGCAACCGTTACTGCAAAAACTAACTTAAGATTCGGGTTCAGCGACCTCGACTACTTCGGGACTGAAGCTCACAGTCTGCATATATGACACGACTATATACCATTTTCAGTTGAAATTCAAAGTTTTTCTAATCAAATTCAACGTTGTTACACGGGGAAGATTCCAGAAGAACGTTGAAATTTATTTCGAAAACGTTGAATTTCGACTGAAAATGCCGTATAACTCTACAATTTGATTGGCTGACGATTCCTGTGAGATAATGAAATGAACAAATGGAGTGAACGGTTTTTTTCGCAAAGGTTAGCACTTGTGCGTAGATGTTTTGCAAACGTATTTCTGTAGGAATTTTTTTTGTAGGATTTTGTTTGCAGGAAAAAATTTCTCATGTCTTGCCATTTAACGAGTATTGTCAACGGTTCTGAGAAGATATTGAATATCTTCATTATTTGCTTTTTTTAAAGAATTCAAATCTTTTATTTTGTATCTGGCGAATGTTGTCGTTGAACTTACTTTACTACATTTACTTGAGCCTACACAATGCGCTTTTGGAGTGAGTAAACGGTATCAAACGAAATTGGCTAACACAAAAATCGCATCGTCCTTATTAATACACCCCGGTGCAAATTTATAGATACCCCCGATTTGACCATTAGTACCCGAAGGATCCGCTGCCTATGCTCAGCGGTTACCGTCGTATTCCTCACTATCGAAAGCCTCTATAGAAGAATTTTGAGCAGGTTATCTCATCAGTGCAGGATACCACGAACTATTATTGAAAATTTAACGAATAGAGACCGGTGCAAAATATAAGTTCCCTTCATAAAAAAACCTGATTAATCACAAAAGTCCCTACAGACAAAGTAAGATTAGTACTTCGTCACATCACCTTTGTTTCGATCATATCGAAAATTCTGTTTTGCATACTACTGATTAGGTTATCAATAACAGTTCGCTCAACATTGGCTCATGCATGAAGTATGGCGTTCTTCAGATCAGAAACCTAAGTGTAAGTGGTTCCATTTTTGCACACTTTGTTACAAGAATGCCCCACAAGTTCTCTATCAGCGGTGAGATCTGGAGGAAAACTAGACCACTGCAAAAGTTGAATTGTATTGGAGTTGAGCCAACCTCTTATAAACCTTGTGGAAAAGGTACAGAATAACTAACTACAAGGTTCTTATTTGCATTGGCGGGTTCCTTTACTCTATGCTACTTAAAGCATCGATAAGGAACAAATACCTGGGTCTTCACACATTGGCTTCTCGCAGGAAATTCTTTGATATTTGTCGGGTTTATAAGTTAATCCACTTTTCGCGCTTTGTAGGCTCCAAATTCTTTGATCTGCGTGCCTCTCAAACAAAAAGGGAGCCTGAGAAGCTTCCTATCAGTCGACCTAGGAGTAAGCTGAAGGTGGCTCTTGCTCCTCATAGGACATTGGTTTGACTCGCTCTAGGTGCGTCTTCATGTTGTTGTGTTGTTGTAATACTTTTTTCTGCCGCTTGCGCTTATCGCGAACGTATTGAATAAATAAATAAATAAAATAAAAAACCTGCAGTTGACTGCGATACGAGTATGAGTGCATTATCTTGTTGGAAAATGAGGATGTGCCAACGAAATCTTTTGAAATATGGCAAAAGGTGATCTCGGAGCAATTCCTGGTAGTCTTCACTGTTCATCCTAAACGAGACAAGTCCGCATCCAGAAAACGCAGCCCAACCATGAGACTTTCACCGTCAAAGTTGCGCCTAGAGGATACTCTACCTCTTTTCTCAGATCTCTCCAGTAGTGTAAAAGAAGTGGAATCTTGATGGGCCCGACGGGTACAGACACTATTCGAGAGATCTGTGGATAGAGAGGGAGAAGCAAGTATTCTACAGGTGCTACTTTGTCGGTGAAAGTCTCATGGTTTCGGCTGCGTTTTCTGGATACGAACTTGTTGCCTTGCAGTTCGTCTCGCGTAGGATGAACAGTGAAGACTACCAGAAACTGCTCGGAGATTACCTTCTGCCATATTTCAGAAGATTTCGTAGGCACAACCTTATTTTCCAACAAGATAAAGCATCCATACACGTATCGCAGTCAACTACAGGTTGGCTCAACTCCAACAGAACTCAAACAAAATTTAAAGTGGCCTAGCTGTTCTTCAGATCTCAACCCGAAAACTAGAAAGCTAGGGGACATTGGGACATTCTTGTACACAGTGTACAAAAATGGAACAGCTGAGACATCGGTTTCTGATCTGAAGAACGCCATACTTCATGCATGGGCCAATTTTGAGCGAACTGTTATTGATAACCTAATCAGTAGCATGCAAAATAGAATTTTTGATATGGTTGCAACAAAAGTGATGTGACGAAGTACTAATCTTACCTTGTTTGTAGGTACTTTTGTGATTAACCAGATTTTCTATGAAGCGAACTTATATTTTGCACCGGTCCCCATTTCTTAAATTTTCAGTTAATGTTCGTGGTGTCCTGCACTGATAAGATAAACTGCTTAGAATTCTCCTATAGAAGTTTTCCATAGTGAGGAATACGATGGTAACATTACTAAACCTCGGCAGCGGGTTCTTCGGGTACCAATGGACAAACCAGGGGTGAACCTATTTTGCACCGGGTGTATTAAGTTATAACAAAGTTTATTCGATTATTCGATTTTTTCGAATATTCGATTATTCGGAAATTCGAATAACCAAAAAATGGGGTTATTCGATTATTCGGAAATTCGAATAAACGAAAAATGGGGTTATTCGATTATTCGGAAATTCGAATAAACGAAAAATGGGGTTATTCGATTATTTGGAAATTCGAATAACTAAAAAATGGTGTTATTCGATTATTCGCTCGTTCGAATTTTCGAAAAATGGGGTTATTCGATTATTCGGAAATTCGAATAACCGAAAAAATTGGGTTATTCGATTATTCGTTCATTCGAAAAATTTTAAAAAAGCACAAGTATAGTATACTCCTAGCGATCACCGCCAGCCAGTCGTTCTCACAGAGTGAACTGCAGGTAGATTCTCCCCTCGGTCCAGCTATAAGCCCACTATTGATGATACTTTTGTGACAGGTTTGGGCTGGGGAATCGTCGAGAGTCTTCGTGTCCAGTGAGGAGACGAACTTCCTGCACGCTGTCACTAAGGAGGTGAAGAGTTGCGGCAAAGAGGAGCTTCAGGGCAAACTCGAAGAACAGGAGGGCATCATGAAGAACCAGGGCGGAGCCGGGAACGTCACACAGGCGAAGCTCGACGAGGTGGAATCTACGACAGCAGATGCTTCGGAAGATGAGTTCAGTACTCCATTAGCGGAAGAAAGCGTCGACGACAACCAGCTTCTGGAGACCACGGTGGTCAGCGAAATTGTAGGTCGCCCTTCAGTTCTTCGGAATCTCCTCAACTTCATCTGATTTATCCTTTAGCTTCCTATTGAACCCAGTTCTACCGCTTCAACGCCAGAGGCGAGTGGAGTTGAAAGCACAGTTCCTCAGCTTCAAACCACTGCGCAGGAGGATGTCACCTCCACATCCACAGAGTCGAGCCCTTCCCCTCCATCTGAAGCAACCACAGCCGAAGACAGTGCTGCTGAGGCTAGCACTTCTGTGACAGAACCCGAGACCGTTGCTGAGGGCAGTGGAGGTTCGTTCATTTCAAACTGATCGCAGACAAAAGTGCTTAAAGGCTTATTCTGTGAGCGGTTCAGATGAAGGATCTGGTGCGGACGTCTCGGCCGTGGAAGACCGACGAGTGCATGGTATTCGTACTGCTCACGATGTTCTTAAGATTGCCGAACGGAAAACGCACGGTAGGCTCAAAGTTCCATTGTCCAGTCATGTGGATTGTTGTTTGTTGCAAAGGGAAGCTTATTGAAGTAGGCCAACTCTCGACAGAAACAGATTGGTGCTAGTCGTTAATGTGGCCTACATCGGAAGGCTGGAGCGCGCCAACCAACCACAGCGAACCAGAGCGCCGTATGGACCACCTATGTCTGGCACGCCTGTTTGATGTAGACTAATTGGTCTGGTGCCTTCCCTGCCCCCATGCAGGCCACATAAACGACTTTTACCTACGGTTCTCTTAAGAAAGGCCTGCACGTAAAAAATTGAAGGGCATTGATGCTCTTGAGTTCATTTCTAGGACCCGCTGAATCCTTTTCCTCCGCTTCCTCCTCGTGCCTCACCGATCTGATGTTCGTCATAGACACCTCGACCAGTGTTGAAGCCGAATTCCAGCAGCAGTTGCAGCTGGCTGTAGACTTAGTGAGTTTAAGAACCATGGTAAAGGAAAACCATTAAAAACCAACGTTTCTCAGGTGAAACGCCTTCCCTCAGAGGACTTTGAGCATCGGATTCGTGTAGGCGTCGTTGTGTTCAACGCGAAGTCGTCCGTAGCGCTCCCCATGGCTGAAGTTCGCAGCAGGTAGCGATTCGAGGACATTTCTGAGTTCTCTGACACTCTTGTAAATGATCGCATTCAGATCTGCTGTTCTCGATTCGCTGCTTTCTCTTCGTCACTCGGGAGGAAGCACATCGGTGGCGAGCGGAGTCAACATAGCAATGGATGAGATCGAGAGGGACCACAGAAGTAGCGCTAGGTAAGACTTTAGAACGGGACTTTTCAGAAGTCAAAATGTAAAGGTGAGCATAGAACAATGGTCTCAGCTGAAGGCTGCCCGAAGAGGGTGGCTGCCGTGGATGACCTGACTGCTGTCATCACTCTTCTGCAGTTCAAAACGGTTGTAGTGAGCCCTACACACTGCGGTCTCGGATCACAGAGACCAACGACCATCCTCGACGACGACAAGACCAAGAGTGGGTCCGAGCGTATTCCCCGCAGCGTATCGACAGTGCGCGTCGGCTTGTGCGCGGCCACCAGGGCGCAAAAACTCTGCGGCTTTTAAGAGTTCTGCATAAAGTCACCACAAGCCATGTTTTAACCTACCACTTGGAGTAAGGGCGGCTTGAGCCACATTTTTAGACTTTTCAGCGATAGTTTACACAGTTCTTACTGCGCAGTTCTATGCCACCTCTTTTCAGGCTGATGGTAGTCCTACTATCGGACGGGAACAGTCAGGATCATTGGGATAGCGTTATTCGGGCATCAAATCGTCTTCGAACAACAGGAGCGGACGTTTATGCAGTGACAATCAGCAAGAGATACATGTTCAGGTGAATATTGATGGCTGCTATGGGGAAGGATGACCTTCTTCAAGGATTGATGGAATGGTGTGAATAGTTAAACGAGTACTACAAGCTTGGTGGTGCGCGAGAAAGGATAAGGGGTAGATTTTGACGTCAGCAAATGTTTGGAATGCGCCATGCGTTTCGCTTTCAATTGCATCAGCATCGCCTACTGACGACTGTTGAAGCCTCCTGTGGTCCCACTTATCCAGACTAGTGGCACATGGGCAAGAAGGTCGAAGGGAAGGGATTAAATAACTAAATAAAATAAGTTTAAACCACAATTACTGCACGGGTTCCCATCCTTATGTACATGTAAAAGAAAGAGAATAGAAGTGGGAAGCTATGAGCTCTCACGACCACTTAGTAAGTAAGGAAGTTCTTATAAGGTGCTAACGTTCCGTCCTTGGCTGATCCCTGTCGCCTCCATCACTCGCATCTCAAACTTGACTAATTAAGCTATCAAAAACTTAAACGATTAGGCTTAAACAGAAGTCGATATCTTCGACTTCTGGTTAGGCCTAATCGAAGTCGGAGCTCGGGAAGCTCTATCTGAGTTTATTTCGAGGTTTCAGAGAACTGGAGCTGTATGCCGGTGACAAGCTCAGGGTATACATCGACGCCAGGGTAAGGCAGTTCCTGGACGAGACGGAAGAAGCGGTAACACACTGTGGTCGCCCGGCAAAGGTAACGACAGGCTTTCGAATGCAACGTTGTTTCTTTATTTTTTGCTCATTTTTTATTTTCATTTTTTGCTATTTTAGACCCAATTTTGATCTTTCCAGAACCCCTCGTCCACGATCGCACTGCAGGCTCCAAAGTGAGAGGCATTTCTTACTGCCCAAGCTGACGACTCCGGTATAGCCATCACCTCTTCTACTTTCAGATCGTGCTCCCTGGTAGTCGATCTTGTGATAGTGCTGGATACCTCGACCTCTGTGGAGGAATTCTACCGAGAGAAGCAGTTGTCCATTGATCTTCTGAAGGCATTGCCAGCGAGTGTATTTGAGGTGAGACCTTCCCTCGCAAGAAGGCGTTCGAGACTTATCCGCTGCGATTCAGAGACAACTCGCGGTCTCCATTATCGCCTTCGCCAACACCTCGACGATCGTCACGCCGCTTGGGCTTCTTCCGAAGGACGAGATCGTCTTCGAGCTGGAGCGCATCGGAAATTCCTCTGGTCCGGCTAGTCTCACTGCAGCTGCGGTCTCGGCCATCTCGGTAAGTTTGATCGGGACGCACCCTGCTGACCGAATAGAACTTAAGGTGAAGCCACGAAAAGAAGCTTCACCTCCCCATTCAGGAGATCAAAGCCCACAGAAGAGGCGGTTCCCGAGTAGTGGTCATTTTTGTGTCGAACGGAAACGGCGGCGAGGACAAGTGGAGAAATGTGAAGGTCAGTCTGAATACGTTTCGCTAAAAACTTTTCGTCAAAAACCCGAAGATTGCAGAAGTCCTCGGCAACACTACAGTCGTCTGGAGCCGAGGTGTTCGCCGTCTCTCTGACGGAGACGGCCAACATCGAGAAGCTGAAGGCGTACACCGGCTCGGACAAGAACCTTTACCTAGCCGAGCAGTCGGACAAGTTCATCGAGGTTTGCATATCCAACGCTGCCCACGACGACACTTCTGGAAGCTTGACCTCTTTTAGGAAGTCGGCAGGTCCATTCTCCTGTGTGGAGTGACCGCAGGCGGCGTGAACAAGTACGGGTCTTGTTATCTGGCTTTGAGAGGTCTTATTGAGAGCAGCCTTGTTGACGTGTTTCTTTCAGCATCGAAAGTGATGACGCGATCCCTCAACCGGATAGCAGGGAGAAGCTTGTCAACTTCAAGCCTCGCTCATCAAGGAAGAGGTATTTCTAAACCCTTTGAAGTTTCGGATACACGTGAAAGGGCGTATTTTCAGCTGCCCGTACGACAAGATGGATCTTCAGATCATCCTGGACGCATCCTCTTCAAGGCGAGAGGTTTGTTCTTTTTTCTGCTCTCATTTCCACTGCACATTTTTGCCTATATGACAAAGAATCCTTATATTGAATGAGAAATAGGAATCGAAAAGCGATTTATTTTCTTCGCGGAGTCACGATTCCGAATAAACAAAAATGAGCCCTAGTCGCTAATGTCTCCTACATGAGGAGGCGGGAAGGCTCCAGCCAATCAGGCTGCATCGAAAAGGCTTGGCACTCAGAGAGAGGCCGAGTTTGGTTTGGCGCCCTGTTTGCTGGCGTGCTTGATGGATGCTGTGCGCATTGTGATTGGTCGGCGAGTTGCCGCCTCAATATGTTGGACACATTAACGACAAGTGGTTTACACACCTTCATAATGGTCATGAATACATGTGAATCACGTGAAGACATTCCTTACTAGAGGACGCCATTATAAAGCCTTTCAAAGCGAACTGGCTCCTAATTAAACTTTTGTTTTAGTTTTTAGGTTGCTAATCGAACAATGCTTATTTAATTTAATTGTTTCACTTAGTTAGTGTCCACCTGACTCTCGTCTTCTTATTGTTGGAAATTTAACACAGCTATTTCTCTACAATTGCTTGAAATATTGGTGCATGTCGCGACTGTGGGCAGCATTGAGAAATAAGAGCGTGCCAGCCAACCATAACCAATCAGAGTACCTACCGAACACACGATGATCAATCAGGGTACGACCGAGCAAGCTTACTCCTAACAACACGCTCGTTCGATATGGATTAGTTGGCTGGCGTCCTTCCACCTTCAAATGCTGCCCACATTCGCGACTAGGACCAACGTGTCTATTACAAGATCTCCCTGTTTGACTGATGAGATGTAAAAAATAATAGGATTTATCTGAGGAGAGACTGTAAGTGGTTCCGAACCACTAAATTTTTGTGAGTCACATCAGCTATTTTGTTTTATTCCAATTTTTCCAACCTTTTAACGAAGGTTATCCTGTGATTTTCAGGTGTTCGAGCATCAGCGCGAATTAGCCCTGTCACTGATTGAGCGACTTCCGATTTCCTCCTCGGATGGCCACGTCGCCGTCGGAATCGCCAGCTTCACCTCGGTGCCGACGATAAGATTGCCACTCGGATCGAGCAGAGACAAAGCGGTACTTTATTGTCTTCATTTCGCGTTTTTTTCTACAAAAATGCATTTTGGGGCTGCAGTGCGTGGTATGCCCTTTTGAAACGCGGCGCAGCAGTAAAGTACCGATATCGATTGACAGAGCTGACTATCGATAACCGTCGCTCGCATTTGTCCACGTCATGAGCGGTTGAAGTGTAAACCCGACTCAACAGCTCTAAACATTGTTAGCCTGAAAAGGTGTCTTGCCAATACTACCATTGTCTAGAAAGTGGCATTTCTAGCAAGCACAAACATGGTTTCGGTGCTATTCGAGAGTTTGTCTTGGGTAAGTGGCGTCCTGCGAATGTACACACTCAATCAGTCTTGCAATTCGCTAACGTCTCACTGGTACACGCCCCGGGCAAACGCCCGCATACTACGTTTCTACTGTGAAATGTAAAGGTCTGCCCGAATGCGTCATGTATTACTACTTTCTGAATTTAGTGTGGCAAAGAAGCTATCGCATGAGCTGAAGAGATCTTTTCCAAACCGCATAAGAACCGTTTGAAACCCCTATCTAGCAGCAGAAAGTACGCAGAATTAGAGCTTCTTCGCGCACCAGTCTCGCACAGTCTTGCAGTTCAGCGAGTCTATTCCATTTATGTATTAGGATCCAATACATTTCAAAGAACGCATTCAGTCAAGAATAGAAAGCAGCTGCTCTCAGTCTTCTGAATCTGTGAGGCCTATTCATTAGTCTGATTCCAGACGGTGCGAGCTGCTGTCGAAGCGATTGACTACCACGGAGGATCAACTCTGACAGCTCAGGCTGTCGATCTCAGCATCGACGACCTTCTTCGTGGAAAGCGACCGGATGCCATCCAGGTCTGCAAAGTTCGACATCTTTAAAAGTTCCGGAAAATATTGAGGGATCCGATTATATTTATGATCGGCATTCAGCTGAGCGCTCCTGTTGAATGGCACTAGAACTCTGCCCTAGACATCTCCAGAACGTGTCTACTTAACCAAATGAGCTGGCTGTAGTAAAAAAGGATTGGTGAGAGGGGTCTTACGGCTAGGAATGCTGACTCTTCCACGAGCATCCCTGGAAGGTTCAGTACCGTACTTAGGCTGATCAACCCTTCCACTCAAAAAAAGAAAACCTGAGCCAGTGCCAAACTTAGGAATAGGAAGAGAATTCTCGGAAGCAGATGTGCTTCAACACGGTAAACCTGCGGGGGCGGGGCAGGGCAGGAGTGAGACTCCGACGTTGTGCTAACCAAAGTCCAGTCGCCCGGAATAACGTTGGGCGAGTCTCGAGTCAGCCACTTTAACTGAAAGGAATGGAAATACAAGGTTAAAGCGTAGTGCTAGGATTATGTGCTCTCCTCCGTTCGCCGTGCCAGCGCCCCACTTTTCCTAGTCCCGCCCCCACAGGGCTCCCCGATGAACCAAAACTAAAACTGTTATCCGTGAACGTCGCCCTTGATGCTTAGAAGTCTGAAGCCTTGACTCCCGAAAATCGAAGAGCTGGTTCTTTTCTTAGTAAATCAAACCGCCAGATGCCAGGCACAAATCAGGGCGAATGCTGGTTGAAAATGCGCCCGGATTGTGAGCTCTGAGTAAATTTTATGGCGTATTCTAGTGCTATTGGACTAACGATGCCGTCTGCATTAGTGCTTGAACTAAGCTACTAGGACGGTGTCTTTGCTAAACTGTCGCTGAAGGTGTTCGAGTAAATTTCGAACTAAAAACGTGCACTTATACATTGAGGCGCTCTTCTCAATTTTATTGGTTACTTGTTGCTTTATCTCTCATGCTGTCGACATCTTCTTTGGTAGATGCAACTTCTCCTTGTTCAGGTGGTGGTGCTGATGAACGACGGCTTCTCTCAAGACACCTGGGACCGAGTTCTGGCCGCCAGCGAACGGCTGGCTTCTACGAAAGCCGAGCGGTTCGGAGTCGCGCTCGGCAACGAGGTCGGCTAGTCCACCAGGCCTTGGCTTTCTTCCGCCATTCTCTGGAACGTTCTAGTTATCCTTTTGGATGTTCCGATGTTGGAACCTACTTCGTTAAGGTCGACCTGCGAGAGCTGAACCACTACATCGACCGCGCCGATCGAATCTATCGAGACGGATCGACGGAGAAGTATGTTTGGGAGACCATCCTTAAGCTTCAGATTTCTGTTTTGAGAACTCCCCCTCCCCCTAATTGCTGCTCCTCAGGTTCCTGAACGACGTTGTTTCTCTGCTGAAAGGAGAGAAGGACTGTCCAGGCACAGAGATCCAGCGTGAGGTACTGTGATTCTGAGTCTGTAGAACGCATAGTCGCTGAAGAGGATGCCTGTACGATCTCTATTGATTTACAGAGCATAACTCCACGTCGTGAGCAGGTAGCCGACGAGTGCTCCAGTCCGAATCTGGATCTGGTCGTTATCTTCGACAACTCGGACAGAAGTCCTCGCAAGCGTGACTCTTCCATCAACGCCAACCGATATCTTCTTCTAGACGTACTTGGTAGGAGTTTTTCTTACATGGAGAAACAGACATGTGGATAAAGGATGAAGGACGTCGTTAACACCTCCTTTTTGGGATACGCCGCGCATTCTGGTTCTACTTGAAGAGTGTGTGTTTAGCATATGCAAGGATCACCAGTGGTCAGCTGAGAGACAAGTCACTGCCTCTATCCTTCCCAAAACAATCATAGTGCCACTTCACCGACCCCGGAGGAATGGAAGGCCTGATTGTCCTGGGCGGAAAACCTGAACCAGAAGCCTCAATTCGGTCCCAGTAGACGAAAATCCTGTCGCCCATCGGTTAAGTTAGTACCATCTTCATCGGTAGCAGTTAGCCGCTATAGGTTTCAGAATGTCCTGGGCGGGAAAATCGAACCAAGGACCTGGAATTGAGTGCACAGGACAGCCGGCGCCTCATCCGACTGCGCAACAGGTATACGAGGATTAAGTGCGTCCTTAGCGAATCCGTTGGGTGCGACACGCTCTCTTTTTCTAGCCTTGGTTGCAAAACAGTCTGAGGAGCAGATAGAGAGGCTTACCATTCTTACGTGATTGTCAGACCCCTAGAGACGAACACAGAGAATGCCATGGAAAATGGAAGCATTGAAACGCACCTTACCCATTTTCCACCCATATAACGCGTAGTAACGCAGTCGAAGGAGGTGCCTTCTGTCGCGGGCACATCGAATCGAGGGTTCTTGGTTCGAATCCCACCCAAGCAGTCCAAGCCATGCATTCAAATTTCACCGCTATAACCTGTAGAAGTAGAATGCGTGGCGCATTCCAATTTGGATCGATTAACGCTGCCGCTTATTATTACACTTTTATTCTGTTATTTGGAACATTTCTGAAACAGATCGGACTAGGAGTTATGTCTACAATAGCAGATCTATGAAGCAAATGCGATGCGCGATGTCTCCAAATTCTCTGGGATGCGCCACGCACTTCACTTCTAACCGATTTCTGAAGAAATGGGATGACGGGGAGCGATTGGCGTTCCACTATTTCGATTCGGAAAGAATGTGTGGCCTTGCCGGCATGAAATTGAAATCTAATTCTCACTTGATTTTCTGGGGTAAAACTGATTATGCCGCTTGCCCTTTAACCTACTTACGAAGGCACTAGCAGATAATGTGTGCAGCCTGGGAGGCGGCAGCACGCCTGCTGATCACGACCAATAAGAGCACTGTGATAGACAATTAGGAACCAACCGTACACGATGTTCTGATACGGACTGATTGCCTGGTGTGCTTCAGCCTTCCAATGCTGCCCACATTAACGACTAGTACCATTTGAGCATTCAGAGGGATCGCTTCGCTAGTTTTTCATCACTATTGGTTTTCCAATAAGTTTTCCTTCACCTATAAGGTAGCTGCTTAAAAGCTAAGCTCTAGACCATCTCATTTTTTGCTCTTTTGCCCATCAAAACACACCGACTGTTTTTCTGAGAGCCTTGCGCTAACACTGGGTAAGCTCCCAGAACGAAATGAAAGACTTTTGCAGGTTCTCTGAAAACTGGAGCTCGCGTCAGAGTATCTGTGATCTCATTCGGCAATGAACCTAAGGTCACGTTGGATTTCACCGATATCTCCGACAGAGACAAGATTTTCGCTCAGGTAAGCAAGCTCGTCCTTCAGACACAAGGAGGGTAGTTCCTTCCCTTGCTGAGCTTCGTTTCGTCGACGAATTCGAGTGCTTATCTCAGATCGAAACAATCAGAACGATCTCATCACAGCCATCCTACGCCGAGGCTATCTCGCTAGCACTGGACAAACTTCACAACGACGGGAGGTGAAACAATTTTCACAGACTATCCCTTGTTTTATGTATCGTTAAGAGAAATCTTTGGGTACATATCGGGCTTCGATCAACAACAAAAAAAAATCGTTCCAGCAGGGGGCCAAAGAGGAAGCAGAAGGTATATAAGAGAGCCAGCAGTACTGTTGTGAATAGGCCGTATCTGGTGTATTCGAGCCGTGATTGGTTGGCGTTTACATTGTCCCGCCCTTGCAGCTTGCTGGCAAAACGCTCGATTTGTATCGTTTTAGTGAAGACACAATTTTAGAGCCGACGCTCGAGCGGGTTTGGTGATTCTCGGAAGTGGAAGCAGCAAGGATTCAGAAGAGGCGCGAAGCTCCACCGCAACGAGAATTCAACAGGTTTGTAGATTCTCTTCTGCCTCACAGCCTTGATTGTAATTCTTGAGCTTCATTTAATGGCTCAGGCGTGTTCTTCTCTTGAACCGTTGCATCCGTAGCTCGTGTCCCTAAACTCTACTCTTTCAGACGGCCGGTGTCACATGCTTCGCCGTGGATTCGTCGCCGAGAACGAACGTCACCGCTCTGGCGATGTTCACCGGGTCGACGAGCCGGGTCTATCCTTACGAGAGGAATGCCGAGTTCTCCAAAGAGATCAACCGAATGGCGAACGCAGCGAAGAACCCGAAGTGCAATTTCCTGGTGAGTTGTAGCCTCCCCAGAAGGCTGATTAAAGTTGATTTTCTTCAGAGGCTAGTTCTGAATTATTGCTGCTTCCTGGAGCATTGTCCCGGTTCTATTAGGAGCTTTTCGAGTTTTTTATCTTAAAATACTAGTCGTCAATATGGCCTACATGGGGAGGCGCAAACCGTCCAGACTAATCAGCTCACTACGAGTAGAAGACTACTGGTAGATATTTGGCTCCCTAGACGCGTCAAAGGAATCTGTCAGCCATAGAGGGCTCGTAGGATCATTGCGCTGAATGGCAGGTTGGTTACGCCTTCTTCCCCATCCATGTAGGCCACATTAGCGACTTGTGTCGAACAAGACCAGATTGAGGTAGTATTGATGTGATTTCCGTTTCCAGATATGTTTGCGGTTTCAAAATAAAAGAGAAGCTCTTCCTAGGTGGGGGAGACTCGTGAGCGTGTGCACGCTGCTGCTGCTGTTGAGGTCCATCCGAACGAGGAAGGAGTCTACAGCACACCAGGACCCCTGAAACTCGACATCGCTCTCCAACGAGATATTCTGGGCGAGCCGCTGAATGTCGATAAGATCAACGAAGGAAAGGTACTTCTCTTCACTGCATTTTTTCTCCAAGGTTTCCGTCGGGCTGTAATGCATTGTGCACATAAGGCCACAGACGTTTCAGTTAGTGCTTCGGAAGAAGACTTCCTTGCGGACCACCACCACCACAACCCCGAGGCCGTCGACGACCACCACCACCACGACCACAACAACAACAACAACAACAACAACGACGAGGCGACCCTCGACCACAAGGCGGTAGGGTTCTCCACCCTCTAATGGTTATAAGCCAGAGGTGGACCACGTTTTCTGTTCAGAACCCGTCGTCCAACCACCGAACCAACCACAAGAACCACTACCCCTCGGACAACAACCACCACTGCCTCCACGTAAGTTTCCTGGAACATGGGGCATACGCTGCAGGTTCTTCCTTAAATTGATAGCGGGCTCTTCGCTATGAAGCTCGATCTCTTCTTGAAGAGTATACGTAGCGCAGCAGAAGGAGCTCTGGCTCTCGCATGCATCGCGAATCCACCCACGGCTCGGCTCCTTTCCTACCAACCCAGTCTTCCACTGCTCCAGAGTCATTGAATTGCCACTAGACGTGTCCGCGAAGAGGAATTTTTAGAGCCTGTTCATCGACTGAGAGCCACAAACCATTGTATAGGCGCAATATGCATTCAGATTGCCTCCTAGGAGTAGAATGCGTGGCGCATCCCATGAAGTGATTGGCTACGGACACTTCTATCTTTCATTTCGATCTCTTCTCATCCTCTCTTCTGGGAACTTATCACCAACGGCTGAGCTCTACACGTTCGTGAGGGTTTGAATGCAGTTAAGCACATCCAGCGCAATGACAAAAGGCTTAGTTCGCGCTCAAGTGGGTCGGATTCGGTCTTGCCAAAGACCGTTCATGGTGTCTGGTGCTTTGCCAGATTTATCTGGAAAGTAGGTCACTGTTATCACTGCTGGAAGTGGCTGCTCATGCGAGGAATAAAGCCTCCACAACACGTGCATTGTAGAATTCGTGGCGCATTCTGGAGAAAAGGGCAAGGAGCCTTTTAACTTGGTTTTTGGGGATTCGGTTCTGCTTTAGCACCTAGACTTTTCCTCCAAACATTGGGCGATTAAAAAAATGAACAAATCCCATATTTTCCTATCCATCCCTCCAGGCACCTGGCCCCTTATCTTTAGAGCCCTCTGAGTCGAGCGCGGTCATCTTAAATTTTACTGAAAAAATAAAACTGAAGTATGAAAAGTAGCTATATAGTTCCTAGGTACGGTGACGAACTTAATCGGCCCTCCCACTTGCTGCATGCTTGCTATTCTGCTTCACCAACTATAAAACCACCTTCAGTTTCTCCGTTAGATCAGAGGTTCATTCCTCAATTGGAGTGATTGTTCTGTGATGTTTTTCAAGTACCATCTCAAGCTCCTCAAGTAGCGGTAAGAGTCTTGTTCCAGGCCAGGTGGACTAATCCTCTTGGAAAGATGCCCAGATTATTCCAAAGAACATCGTTCTCTGTAGGACCACGTACATTGAAGACCTTTGAAATATATTCTTGGAGCAGAGCTCCTATAGAGCAAAATAAATTTGTAATTACTGAAGCTTCTGATGTGGGCGTAAAGCGGTCCAGTACTTTTCGGGAAGAAGAAAGTGGATCATTTACGCAAGTTTGAGGCTCCAACTGGCCAAACAAACTGTAGAAACTATTTTCTTCTCCTTGTCAATCTCGACCTTGCGGCACTTGATCGTTGTAACAAGCAAACGGACAACTGATGTCTGTGTCTGTCACGCGCTGGCGCACATATTACCTCAAACGTGGGTAATTAAACCGCTTTCTTTTCGCTGGAAAAATCTGTGGGAACTTGATCGCCAGAACAATTGTGCATGGCTGAAGGCCTGTTACAACCTCGTTACTACATGGCCACATTAACCTGTGCTGTGCTTCTTTTAACGTTTCCCGACAGAAGACATAAATTACTTCCGGAACTTGATCGCTTTTGTCCACTAATCAAACTTTGGTAACTAAAAACTTATTTTACTACAGCTACATTCCGAAACCACGGATCTCCCTCGAGAGAGAGCCTTCGGGCTCTCTTGTTAAGAGGGATCTCGGGCCGCTTGTCGCAGGGCCACGTGGCGCGTCCCCGGGTGGTGGATAGGGGAATTAAACGCGAACCAAATGCGACCGTGTACTGCCCAGAGACGCAGGTGGGATGCAGGGGATGGACTCCTTGCTCCTGCTGTGTCGGGTCGATGCGTTCCTTGTGCGTGGGAGCGGCATGTTCGTGCACAGTGTGCGTGGATGTGTCCGTGACTGTGCTGATTGTAACTGTGTCGGCTCGGCCAAAAGCTTGCACTCGGTAGACTGGGAGTACATGTAAGGCGATTCGAGGCCGCCTTAAGTCTCGCCCCGTCCCTTCGGGCAGTCTGGCTGGCTGCCCGGAGTACCCCGCCCGCACGACAGAGCCTGACTAGCTACCCGTGTTGTATTCCAGTCAAACACAGCAGCACTAAAGGGCCTCATTCCCTTGACCCCGAAAGAGCCCCCATTTCTGCAGCGATGGGAAGGACGAGTACGGAGAGGCTGCTAAAATCTCAGGGCCTAACCAGGGTGCGCAAACTGAGAAGGGCTAGGATGACGATCTGTACTTACAACGCCCGCACGCTTGAGTCGGAAGCATCCGTCGAGGACCTGATGATGCAAGCCAGGAAGATCAAGTACGACGTCATCGGACTGACCGAGACGAGAAGACACCACCCCCTACACGCCGCCTACGACTCCGGAGAAGAACTGTTCCTCGGAACATGCGACAGCAGGGGAGTAGGCGGCGTTGGTGTCCTCGTCAACACGCACTTGGCCATGAACATCGATTCGTACGAGTCTCTGACAAGCCGAATCGGACGTCTGCGACTGAAGCGATGTGGCTCCGTGCCAGCATTGACTGTGTTCGTCGCGTATGCCCCAACATCCGACTACGACGACGAAGACGTCGAGGCCTTCTACGTGGAGCTGGAGAAGTTCTATAAGGAAGATCACACCTTCTACAAGGTGATCGTCGGCAACTTCAACGCCAAGATCGGGCCTCGAAGGTCGCCGGAAGAACTTCACATCGGAACCCACGGTTTGGAGTGGAACGAGCAAGGGGAAAGGCTGTCTGTTATCATGTTTATCATGTCGACCAAGACCATCCATGGAAACTCGCAGTTCCAGAAGCCTCCCTCCCTACGATGGACCTGGGAATCCCCCGGTGGCCAGTTCCATAACGAGATCGACCACATCATCTTCAATCGCAAGTATTGCCTGACCGATGTCTCCGTTGTCCCCAAGTTCTATACGGGATCGGACCACGTCTCCTTCGCGCAAGGTTTCGCTTTTCGCGTCAAGGAGAGGAGGCCGTAAAGTTCAAGAAGAGGAATCCCAGAACGACCATCAACTGGGATCTCTACACCTCTCTTGTCGGCCTTTGGGAAGATGCTGTCATGGACAACGTCGACGAGGAATACGATCGCTTCATGCACCATCTCCACGGTAGTGCTAAGGGAGCCGAGAGCTTGAAGACCACCAAGAGACGCCTGTCTCCGGAAACTCTCGAGCTGATACGCCAGCGTGGAGCAGCACGAGCGTCAGGCAACTACCAACTGACGTCCGAGCTTGCAAAGCTATGCAGAGCGGCGATAAAGGAAGATCTCAAGGAGAGAAGGGCGGAAGTGTTGGCTGAAGCAGCAGAGGCAGGGCTGAGCATCCGCAATGCCCGCCGGAACTTCGCCAACTTCAAGACCAAGATGACCGCTCTCCGACGTCCTGACGGAACCGTCACCTCTTCCAGAAGGACCATGGAGAAAGTCATCCACGACTTCTACTCCGATCTCTTCGATAGCCACGTCCACCTGCCCCCATGCCATCTTCCGCAGGATGGATACGTCGTCCCCTCTGTTCTCTCTTCCGAAATCCGACACGCCATCTCGTCGGTGAAGAAACGTACAGCACCCGGTTCTGACAGGATCAGACCCGAACACCTGAAGAACCTCCCGCCAGCGCTCATCAACACCTTGGCGCGGCTCTTCACACGCTACCTGTCCGAATGCAAGGTTCCATCTCAGTGGAAGACCAGCAAGACCGTTTTGCTGTACAAGAAGGGAGACGTCACGACATTGGCAACTATCGCCCGATCTGCCTGTTGTCCGTAGTCTACAAGCTGTTCACTCGAGTCATCCTGAATAGGATCAGCAGAACGCTGGATGAAGGACAGCCACGTGAACAAGCAGGATTTCAGAGAGGATTCAGCACGATCGACCACATACACACCATTACGAAGCTCATCGAAGTGTCGCGAGAGTACAAGCTGCCGCTGTGCCTTACGTTCATCGACCTGAAGAAGGCATTCGACTCCATCGAGACTGAAGCGGTCATGGAAGCCCTGCTCACCCAGGGCGTTCCTACTCAGTACATCAGAGTCCTTCGAGAGCTGTACAGCGGATTCAC
The DNA here is from genome assembly GCA_947359475.1 of Heligmosomoides polygyrus bakeri. Lineage (NCBI taxonomy): Eukaryota > Metazoa > Nematoda > Chromadorea > Rhabditida > Heligmosomidae > Heligmosomoides > Heligmosomoides polygyrus. The sequence goes on from OX375869.1 coordinate 102,225,663, forward strand.
GACCAAGATCTCACCATTCTACAACGACGTCGTCATTGACGTGAAGAGAGGGGTTCGACAAGGGGATACCATATCCCCGAAGCTCTTCAGCGCCACCCTCGAAAACGTCATCCCCGAACTAGAATGGGAAGGCATAGAAGTGAAGATCGACGGCCGGCAACTGCACCATCTTCGCTTCGCTGACGACATCGTGCTCATAACACCGAGCATCAGTCAGGCGAAACGAATGCTGGCCGACTTCGATCGTGTATGTGGAAGCGTTGGACTGCAGCTGAATCTTACGAAGACGATGTTCATGAAGAACGGATGGGTTTCTGATGCCCCATTCTCGCTCAACGGAACGAACGTCTCCGAATGCTCCAGCTATGTGTATCTGGGTCGCGAAGTCAACATGGCCAACGACCTAGCACCAGAGCTGAGCAGGAGGAAACGAGCGGCTTGGGGAGCTTTCAAGAGCGTCGAAGAAGTCGTGAAGAAAACGAAGAACGTCCGACTCCGTGCCCACCTATTCGACTCCACCGTTCTTCCTGCCCTAACATACGCCTCAGAGACCTGGGTTATACGAAAGCAGGATGAACACGCGATCAGCGTCGCGCAGCGTGGAATCGAGAGGACGATGCTCGGAGTGACACGACTCACGCAAGTGAGAGAAGGCCTCCGGAGTTCCAAGCTTCGCCGACGTTCGAAGATCAGAGACGCTGTCGCATGGGCCAAGTCGTCGAAAATTAGGTCGGCCGGCCACGTAATGCGATTCGCAGACACCTGCTGGACGAGAGCCGTCACAGATTGGATTCCTCGGGATGTCAAAAGAACACTAGGACGCCCACCAACGCGTTGGTCGGACTTCTTCGTGAAAGCCCTGAACGACCGATATGACGCTCTTCGTGTCCCTCGAGCGAGGAGGATCCATTGCACCACTCTAGCACGCGACAGGGACGAATGGAGACGCTGCTGGCGCCCGCTCGAGCAAGTCGATGATCAACGGGACGACAGGTGATACAGGTGATACATTCCGAAAATGAGCAACAGAATGATGGAAGATGAACCTTGAATGTCTGCTCTCGCCTTATTTTATACCGTGTTGTTATGTGGTGAAGATCTGCATAAATGATGACCATTACAGCAACGAGATAACGTTCCTATAGAACGAAATGTCAGTGACAACAATGGAGAGTTAGATGGAATAGGATTACAGTAACAGAAAATAAACCTACAATTCTCTCTATTCGAAGCACAAACTCAGCAGCGTTTTCCGTGTCGAGTGAAACTTTAAGCCGATAACCTGTACAGTGGTACGCTACAGAGTCACATAGAAGCACTTCCAGGAGGGAAGTTGAAGGCCTGGCGAGCCCAAGCTTTGCATCTCAGTCCAAGTTCCCATCCAGAACTGCTGACCACGTCATTAACATCTAGGACGGACATTCTAATTCAGGACGACACGCGTTCCCACCTCGCCGTCATTCAACTTGTACTTCACCCGAAAAACCACCGAGCAGCCGGAGGAGCCGGCGACGACCTTCAAGCCTGGTCAGTTTTCATCTCCGCAATCTGGGTTGCCTGTTGTGTGTTATTCTGAACGCTTAAGGATGTCTACTTGACGTGATAGTCGTCTTGGACTCATCCGGCAGTGTGGAGGAGACGTTCCGACGAGAGAAGGAGCTCGCCACGGGCATCGTGTCCCGATTCAGAATCGGACCCAACAACGCCAGGGTGAGTATCGGAATTCTGACGCCGTGTCCATGTCGAATTCTGCGCTTCATTTCCAGGTGTCAATCATCAAATTCGCCGGCCCTCAACAGGTGAAGACGGTCTGGTCGTTCGCGGACGTGCAGTCGAGGGGCAAGATTCTCCGGGCGCTCGACTCGATCCAGTTCAGCTCAGGGACAACCGCCATCCACTCAGCCCTTCTGAAGGTCTGAGCAACCACTTATCGCCTCCAGAGGCCTACTTCTACCCGAATTAACTGTTCCAGGTCCTCTCCGAGTACACCGCCGATCGCGGAGCACGTCCAGGTCAGGCTCGACCGATCGCCATCATCTTCACCGACGGCTACGGACAGAAGTCGACTTCGGAAGAGGCGGCTATGCTCCGTGCGGTCATTCCGGACACCTACGCCATCGCCATCAACCACAACGTGAGTTGTTCAGACTCGAAAGGGCGTCTACAGTGCCATGAAAGTCAACGCCCTTGCAGTTCCCGATCTCGCGACCCGAACTGGAGGTGATCGTCGGCACCCCGGACCGTGTCTACACCGACTCGAACATCGGCAAGTTCCACACCGTACTGGAGACGATCGCCAGGGACTGCATCATCGAATAGAGGCAGACGCCACTTCTCTCCATCTAACCAGGAAGGGTCTCAGGCGTACGTCTAAATAACCGAGATGAATACAGCTGCGAGAATTTCCAGCTCTTCAAATAGAGGAAAATTGTGTTCCATTTCTGAAAGCCCCGTACCGTACCGAGTTAATGGTTAAAACATTTACTATGGAATCGTTCAGTCTCACAAGACAGCGACTTCGAAACTTCGAATTCGAACTTCGGAGAGAAAATGCAAAAACTGCGATGTGAGGAATCAATCATTTGACCACACAGCATTTGACCACACAGTATGAAGCATCGGAGCATTTGCAAAATGGAGCATAATTTTCCTCTATTTGAAGAGTTGTGAATTCTCGCAGCGGTATTCATCGTGTACATTTAGACGCACGACAGACCGTTTTCTGGTGAGTTATTCTGCCTGACCAGAACAGAATGGGTTTGCTCAAGACCGGTGCTCTAAGGTCGAATTCCTGTCGTTTCCAGTCCCTCCCATCCAGCTGTCCCCTGTCACTATTCTCCCTTCAGAACACCGCCAGACTCGCTGATACCTCCAATAAAAGCCGATACGGTATCCCCCTATCATTCTTGCTGCAATATTTCACCCTTTAATTGATTGATGCTTTGAAATGTCAGTGTACAGTCTCGTGCATAGTTCCGTTAATCCGTTAATAAGCCATTTTCTGAGCCCGTAAGTGCAGAGCAGCCGTCCGGTGCTCTGCTCCTCGCGGCTACCGGTGTATCGCTCCTTCTGAGAATTTTGTACAGCTCATGTCGAATATTTATTACATTGCAATTATGACCAGACAAGTAATTAATTAGAGGCTATTATGATGGTGTTTTGTCACTGCGGCGTCTTTTTACATGACTTAGATTCATTCACATAGAACACACGACGTACACGAAACGATGCGAACGAAAGCGGATGGCGACGGCAGAGGAGGAGGAGCATCACGCCCAGATCTGAAAACAAACCAAAGCGAGTGCACGGCGCAATCCCTTCTGCGTCGTGAGATTTCTATTTTCCTGCAGTTCAATGCGCGATGGCATAGTATCAGGAACAGGATTTAGCCAGTTCTAAGCCAAGCGCTAGCCTGCTGAACACAAATGCGATGCCATATTCGTGCTCAGCACTTAGTTTACGCGTCGATTCGGGACTCTGTTCGGTCCATGTCGCGAAAGTGGGCAGCAGGGGAAATGCCAGCACCAGCTAATCATACCCCACATTCGCTACCAGGGCCCTTTTTTGCTCCGAAGAGAAAGCGGAAGTTGCTCAGTGGTGGATGATTTTCAAAAATTCAAATTTCAACCAAACAGAGAGGCAGCTCACCCTGATAGTGCAGTCCCAGCTGGCCGAGCAGATCGCCGTCCCATCGGGACTTGTGCGCAGACAGCTGATGCGGTTCTCGTGGCCGTAGAGCACCGAGTGACGCACGCATTTCAGCGAGTCCCACACGCCGACTCGATAGTCTCCGTAGCCGGCGAACAGAATTCGACCTGAAGTGTGTAGGTGAGTGCATAAATTGCAGAATGAGGCTCGGAAGCTGCCAAAGCTCCGCGTCGTAGTGAAAAACTGTTCAGTTATAACGTGAAGGTGAAAGTATGGGCCACTCTCGGCAGTCAAATTGAGATTTCAGTTGAAAATCCGTGAGCAGTGGACAGCGAGTGCTCAATAACCGACGTTTCCACCACCCAGATGGACAATCCTACACGATTTCTCGATGGTTTTCCTAGACGGAGCCGTCAAGCACAGCCACGCGCCATTCATTCTGATTCTGCGTGGTGTCGCAAAACTGCTTTGGACGTGATCGGCATGATCAGGATAGGAGCACACATGCGATATTTTGATATTTTCAAGTAAATCCTATACAAGTTCACCGACTCAAGCCTTGAAACCCTTGGCGGAAAATTTAACCCGAGTGATTCGAGGTTTCTGTGCTCACAGATGGCGTCTACACGAACAGCACTACAAACAGCTTCCAGCCTAGTACTGTTGTGATTAAACAGTAAAGCTCACCGCTAACACTGAAGTCCACTCCGTTCACGGGGAATAGTATGGACTCCTTCTCGTAGACACACACTTGCCGGTCGGCTCGCAGATCGAACAGTCGGCACTGAACAATACAGCATTGTAAGAATACTCTTGTGTAAAGGGTGTTTCCGTAAGATCAACAAATTTCGTGGAAAAAGGTATAGATGGCTGCGTAGTAGTTCCAATTGAAAAGTATCAGTGGGACCGTTTTATACACCATCTTCATGAGCCGAACACCTTCCAAATAAAAATGAACGTCTTCAAAATTAAATGATTAAATTATCAAAAATTATTCTGAAGAGCCTTTCCTGTTCTTTGGAATTATTACATAGTATGATAATGAGTCCTGAAGACTGTTGAACCAAATTTTTAATTAATTTTTTTTAACAATTTAATAATTTAATTTGGAAGGCGTTCACTTTTATTTGGAACGGGTTCAGCAGTTTGATTCCGAAAGTTGTCAAGTTCAAAGGTTTCATTTGAAAGTGCCCACCTGTTGCGAAGAAGGTATACAAGGCGGTCCAACTGATATTTTTCGATTGGAACAATACTACGCAGTGGTCTTTACTTTTTAACAAAATTTTACGATCAAACGGAAACGCATATCCCTGGCGTAAAGCACGGAATACAATAACGTCCGCAGCATGAGAGAACCTTTTGAGTCCTAGAACCACTGGGGAAGAGAAAGTGCTGTGGAGAGAAAGCGAGGAAGGACAGGAGAAAAAAGCGGCAGAACATGACGGAATTTTCTTTCGAGGTTTGGAAAACTGATCAAACGAACATTTAATGAAGAACAGAGACAACAATAAAGCTATTTTAGCACGAGAAAAACTAAAAAAGGAATCTATTAAAGTACCGTTGCATCGTCAGAGCCGGTCGCGAACGCATCGCCATTCGGGTGGAAGCGGACCGTGTTGATGTCGGCCTCGTGGCCTTCGAACGACTGAAAAGACACGCTCTTTCCAACTCAGAGAGCTAACCACCACGGACTTGAAATACACAGAAAGCCTGGATAGGGACAGAATAACCCCGAATGTCGCGAATGCCTAATTTCAAGCTCCCGCGGGCTCCCGTAACCGCGCCAGACCCCGAAGAGGCTCTCTGAGGTCCGACCTTCCCGCGCACGCTATCGATCCGTGCGGGCTCGCTACATGCCGCCTCTCGCTGGGCTCAGTTCTTACTTTGTCGCCGTCCCAAGCGGCTGTGGGGGAGCGCGTCCGGAACGCCGACGTCGTGCGCCCTCTCCAAACATCTCCGGGATCCTCCAGCGAAGCCTCGCCACTCCCTCACCTTCACTACAGCCGGCTGCACTACAGGAAGGCGGCGAGCCTCGATGGAATCTCGCCTGAGCCTTGGGTAGCCACTGCAGCCTAACATCAGCTGGAGCGGCCCTATCATCGCCTCATCTATTCTCCTCATGGCATCTACCATATTCTGTATGGTATTATTGGTATTGCGTCCTGATGCTATTTGTATGTGAGAAATCGTGCTACCGTGTACAAGTGCGAGGGCAGTTGGTCACGTTGGTTGGCATGTGGGTTGTGGGGTCCACAGCTGCTTCATATGCCCACGGGACGAATAGGTGACCCGCTTAAGTATGTACGGTATGTTTCATTGCGATCGGGGCCACCGAATCGCAGCACCAAATATTCGAGATTCTGCTATACTGAGTCGTATAACGCTTCTGCGGTGAACGATGCAACACCCAAATTCACCCTAACAGTCGCGTAATACCAGGCAGGTCCTGTTCAAACCACCATGACATAAATCCAGGCTATATATTTACAACTTAGAGATCCGAAGAAGTGCTTAATTGCCGAAAATTCGACAGTAAATATTCCATCACATCGATCTCGACTACTATGAAAACGGGTAAATAAACATGATGCTCAGGGAAACAGCTGTCTTAGGAGGTTTACAAACATTGAAGGAGACTTACGGCTCGATTCGCCGGAAGCACCGGCGTGTATCTGCTCCCTAAGCAATAGCGGTACTATCCCCTGACCCAGTCAAGGGACTCCCTTGTACATTCGGTAGCGAAACAAAATTACAATAAATTGTCCTCTATTGGCTGGATTAGCAAGACAGTTCTGTTCTTCGATGTGTACAATTAAAATGAACCGCGAGTCCCAGGATCGATTTTAGTCGACCAAATAGATATAGGAAAATGGGAAAATAAGAACTCTACACTCGCGACCCTCTAACACACCTCACAATCCAACCAGAATCTTAAATCATCACCTTAACTTAAGAGGATTAAATCGAACGTGAGAGATTGTTCATAGTCCGCGAGGTGGATGACTGAGTCGCTCGTGCAGCGCATACGAACCTATTAATGCCCAGCAAAAATCGTTGCCTATTCTTTGGCCACTTCCGTGGCTGTCGATAAACAAGCGCCTAACGATAAAAACCTATAACTGCTCACCTGTACACACTGCCCGGTACGGATATCCCAGACGAGGGAGTGCTTGTCGGCACCGGCTGAGATGAAGACGTTGCCGGTGTCGCATTTTGGCACATCGATGGCAAACACGTCTCCAGTGTGTCCGTGGAAGTTTTGAATCATCTGAAAGCACATAAGTAGACTGGTAGCTGGTAGGAAAACTCCATCATCACGCGGAAATGTACAAATTTGCTCAGCTGCTTTACCTAAATCCCTCGTTGGAAGGCTCATTCAGCGAGGGATTGACCCTATACTCCCCCATGAGTTAAAAAAAAAAATAAAACTACTTGCAGGTTGAACGAATCTAAAAGAGTGTTCCCTAACGTGCCCTCGACTAATTGTGTTCGTTTCTAACTGTATGATTTAACCACGGGTTCTGCAAACGCGGTTAAATCAGGACCCTGGGCTTCCATTCAAAAGCCCACGGCTCCATTTGGTCCCGTCTGTCGCTAATAGCTATTGCTTTCTTGAAATGGAAGAATGATGTTGGAATTTTCGACTGACTGCGCAACGAATTGGACTGCTATTTGAAATCACGTGTCCCCTTCCGATCAGGATAGACCCGAAGACACTTCAAGTGCTGTCGTAGTCAAATTGATAGTAATTATACTCTGCTTCCGAAGTGCGGCACCACAAGAAAGTAGGTTCCATAGAAAACCGCATCCTTCTTTCCCCTTTCTCATGAGCGCTCCAGTCTTTTTCAGCACTACTTCTGGGCCAGTTATTAAGCCAAATAAAAGAAATAATCCAGCAAGGCTTACCTGTCCACTTTCGACGTCCCAGATGGCGCACGTCGAGTCACCGCTGCCGGTCAGTAGCAGGTTGTCGGAGCGCATGAACATGCAGCAGCTCATGTAGCTGGTGTGCGTGGCCACACTGCGCTTCTTCTGCAGAATGTCGTCCTCGAACGACAGCGGGAACACGCTGCATTTGTTGTCGAGGCCTCTGGAAGCAGCACGCTCAGGCAGGAATCCATCAGTGGATCAGTGAGGGGACGAGAGCGAACCCGCAGGCTATCAGCTGGCTGCTCGGCGAGTAGGCGCAGGCCATCACCCAGGTTGTCGGCATCGTCAGCGCGTGCTCCTTGTTCGTCGTGAAGCCGTCCCACACGATCACTTTGCCGTCCTAAAGCGATGGTGGGTTGGAGAAGCTGCTAACAAATCCCTCCGGTATACGCCATGCATTCCACCTCCAAATGGAAATATTTCGACATGGAGTTTACCCAACAGAAGCACCCAATGAAGGCGCAAGCAGTGATTCAGCTGTGCGGAACGAACCTGGGACGAGCTCACGATATGCCTCTTATCGAGCGACCAGTCCATACACAGCACTTTGCCGGCATGTCCCTTCAGAATACGTCGTTGCTTGATACCTAGGTTTGGCAGTGGGTCCAGCCGTTCGGCAGCCTGTTGGACTGAAAACGGGGATTAGAAACAACGCACAGCCCCTTTTTCTGCTAAACCCTCACTTGGAATATCGTTCAGCTTCTGGCGTTCCTGGTCGAGTTTCTTCCGCAACTCTTCGGCCTCTTTGGCCAGCACCTCTATCTGGTCTCCTTGTCTGAAAACAGGATATGGCGCTTCAGCAGATTCTCTATGATCAATGAAAGTATTTGATGTCGTAATGAAGTCCATAAAGGCGTGTAGGACGCCCGGACGGTAGAGGTTCGTCTACCCAAAGTGGTGGCTAGCTGGGCGGCAATCGAAACCGTTGCCTGGCCATTAGATAGTGCATTGAAACAACTTCGAACAGCGCCTTCAAATAGCACTGTTTATTTTGAAGAATAAGAAACAAAAAAGGAGAACAACGATTAAAACAGCTTCGTAGAGCACATATTTGTTGAAAAATAAAATAAAATGTGGTAGAAAAATCAAATAGATTAAAAAATTAAATATTAATAATGTTTTATGTGACTGCTCGAAGCTCGAAGTCGATGTTTATTAGTGACAACGTTTCGGGCATAAGCCCTTCTTCAGGTCTGAATACAATAATGCTATTTAGCACATACACACAGTAGAACGGCAAGGAATACGGACCTGGGATCCACGACGGATTAAAAGTGGGGAGGGAGGGGCCAAGATCTCCTTGGACGTTGCTTGCCGGAAATGAAGTGCAGGGGTGCTGGGACTCTTTATATCGGCAGAGTAAAGCACAACGGCAGAGCGAAGGGGGCTTCGGAAGGCAATACGGCTGAAAAACTCCCTACGTTTTTCAGTAGGTGATAAATGCGGAGGCTTTGGTGTGATGTCGTAGGAGCGCGACATTGCTCTCAGCGAGGCTGTTTTATCAGACGCTAGCACATACGATAGAGCAAGCTATGAACAATACAGAGAAGAGTGTGAACGCTTGAAAGAAGTTATTAAGAGAACTTTGGGACCAAAACCTCTTCTCAACCAATTCTTACCGAAGCACTCTAACGTACCTACTTATTATCAACTTATGAAGACACACAAACTGGTGAACGAGGGAAACGCGACTCGATATGATAACGCTACGATCAAAACAAGACCTATAGTGTCATCCTGTGGTGGTCCGACAGATCGAATCAGCTGGTTTTTGCATCACTTCCTATCACCACTACTTTCGTATGTACCGGCTCACTTGAGAAACGTGCAACAGTTTCTCGATCAGTTGAGACAGTGCAATTTCAATGAAGAACGACGACTCGATTATGAAAGTTTCGATGTGGTTGCGCTGTATACGAATGTAGACACTCGAAGAGCTGTTGAGGCCTGCATGCAGCTATTGCGGCTGCACTACCACAATCTCCAACTTTTCGGTTGTCTATACAAGACGTCGAAGAACTTTTACGAAACGTGGTTGATGTAAGCACATTTCGGTTTCGAAATGTGTTCTATAAACAAACGCGAGGTCTTGCAATGGGAAGCAGGTTGGCGCCACTTCTCGCCATCTTATTCATGGATCAGCTTGAACGACCAGCCTTATCCTCTCGAGTGCTATACTTCGGCCGATATACTGACGACATTTTTGTTGTTGGAAAAACGAGAGCAACACTGAGGCACACCCTTAGGCGGCTGAACTCTGCGTTTCCTACAATCAGTTTAACATCAGAGTCTCCTACTCCAGATGGGTTCTTGCCATTTTTGAATACGAAGATCAGGATATCGGAAGGTCAGGTTAGTAGTATGTGGTACAAAAAACCGGCATCTCAGAACATCATCGTTCACGCTCGTAGCTGCCATCCTCTATATGTGAAACGAAACATCGTTCATCATATGGTTGCCACATCTTCCGCCTTGACCTCGACGAATCATCAAGAAGTGGATGATGAAATCACCGAAATTCTGCGGCAGAACGGCTACGGTTCAAAGTAGTGCCGTTGTTGGAAACCCCACAGATCTCTTTGTGGATCTCCTCTGATCATGCCCTTCATCTCGGATTCATTCGCAATGGACGTCAATAGTGTCGTGAAGCGATCGGGGCTTCCCATAAGTCTCGTTTTCCAACCACCGCCATCTTTGCGACGCTTACTCACAACGTCACGTCCATAAGAGAATCAATGTGAAAGAAGGAATTGCATGATCTGCGAAGGAGACAGCAACGTGTGTGAGATGAAGTGTGTGGTCTACAAAGTGGTCTGCGTGTCCTGCGAAGAATTTCATATAGGTGAAACAGCGAGACCACTATGGAAGAGAATGGATGAGCACCTAAGAGCTCTGCGTAACCCTCAGAGCTACCCGGACAATCCATTCTCGAAGCACCGCACCCTGAGACATACGCGTGAACCACCGCCGCAATTGCGGATTTCCGTCCTCCACAAAAATCTGGCAGACCCAGTGGAGAGGAAGATCAAGGAAGCGCTATAAATAAAACACTGGAAGCCACCGATTAACAATAGGGAAGAAATGAAATATGCGATGAGTCTTATCACTCTATAGGGGCTAGCGACGTGACCGCTGAAGACCATCGTGACATATAAATGACTAGTCACGACTCGACCATATATACAGGGTGCGCCATAAATATGGTCACTCAATAAAAAGCGAATTACTCACGGGGAATTTGTCAGGGAATAGCGAAACTTCAACAATTTATTAACAATCTAGTTAACACGCAAAGTGGATATCATCTAATATGATCTTCCTTGGCACGAATGACAACCTTCAGACGCTTAGAGTAGGAGTCAACGGCGGCACGCAAGGTTGCTTGCGGAATTTCCTTCCATGCCTTTTCCCGTGAAGATTTCAATCCTCGAATCGTAGTGCGCCTTTTAGCGCAGGCTTCACCCTCTAGAATGAACCAACGCAGTAATCCATAACACTCAAATCTTACGAGTTTGTCGGCCATTCAGAAACAGGGATGAAGTTGGGAAGATTCCTTGCGCACCACTCCTGAGTCTTCTTGGACTTATGAGCGGGTGCGCCGTTCTGTTGAAAGATCCATGTTGTATTCCCAGAGTGTTCTTGAGCCTAGGAAAGCAACTCCTTCATCACAATGTCGTTCACGTAGACATTGGTGTTGACCGTGGCTCCTTTTTCAACGAAAACCAATCGTGTCCATCTTGTGGCGCAAACTCCGACCCAAACCATCAGGGAAGCTGCATGAGAGTTTCTGTTAACGGTATCTGCATCCTCACCACTTTCAGCCAATAACCGCGAGTTTCGGCGGTCAAAATGCTGCTCAATTGAGAAAAGTTTCTTATCAGTGAAAAGCGTCGTGCAGTGGTCGTGCCGCTCGAGGAGTCTTGGACATTTTTTTCTTCTTCCTTCCATCTGTGCAGGCGTTTGTCCGTGCAGTTGACGGAACTTGTAGGGGTATAGTCCAATTTCATTCTTAGCAACTCGCTTCATCATCGTAGCCGATACGTTGAGCACGGATGCCATCTTTCTCATGCCGCGGCCTGGATTCCACTTGAATTGTTCTTTCACGATTTTCCAAAGACTGCTCGTAGCTACGGATACCGGGCAGCCAGGTCGGGAAAGATCAACGAGAGAGTTACGTTCCACACAGCAATAGACTGTCATCTTGTGCAGCTTCAGCAGACGAGCAATGTTGGGAACAGAAAGTCCTGCCCTTCTTGGACCCAAGATTGCGCCTCTTTGACAACAAGACTTTACCATTTCTGATAGAAGCAGTGTGGAGATATAAAAAACACTATATACGGTTAAGATGACACGTAGAATCCGAAGAAACAATGGAAACATAAAAACGTTCGCAAACAAATACAAAAAATGACGCGCGAAAAAGTGACCATATTTATGGCGCACCCTGTAAAGAGTCCCAGCACCCCCTGCACTTCATTTCCGGCCAACCAACGTCCAAGGAGACCTTGGCCCTTCCCTCCCTACTTTTAATCCGTCGTGGATCCCAGGTCCGTATTCCTTGCCGTTTTACTGTGTGTATGTGCTAAATAGCATTATTGTATTCAGACCTGAAGAAGGGCTTATGCCCGAAACGTTGTCACCAATAAACATCGACTTCGAGCTTCGAGCAGTCACATAAATCGAAGAGAGAATATGAAGCTCAGGGAACCATCCATTTTGAACAATTAATAATGTTGTTCGAAGTAACTTTTCTATCCACTTCGTAGCAGAAAAAAAATTAAAAAAGAGAAAATCAATAAAAACAGTTGCATAGAGCATTTGTTTATTGAAAAAATGAAACGAAAATCAAATGAATTTACAAAAATAAAGATTTCATTCGAAACAGCTCTTCTGTTCGCTTAGTTGTGATAGCCCGAGGAAGATAAACTTAGTGCATGCGCAAATGCACTTGATTTCAATTAGCACCCAGGCTAGCTACTCCCTTGGGCAGCTAGAAGCCCCAGGGTGCTACCTGGGCCCCTAAGCACTGCAACTTCCAAAAATGGAACTATTCAATATAAAAAACACTGATAAAGATTAATATTTTTGGCAGGAATTGTGGAAATAACATATGGAAATAGGCTAGGCACAAGATCGATTTAGAAAACATGGGAAACCGCCGCAGCAAATGAGACGTTGACAGGGCCGATGCGTAAAAAGACCTGTTTCATTTAACATTTTTTTCCTGTATGAAAGCGTGTGAGCCAAAAATAGGTACAAGTCGCTAATCTGGCCTAGAAGGGGGAAGGCGGAACACAGCAGGTAAATCAATCCGTATCGAACTTGCGTACCATGCGGAGGGTGTATAGAACTCTGCAGTGATTTCCCGCCACATTATCGTCTCCCGCCCCATGTAGGCCACATTAAAGACTTGTACCAACAATGATACCAAATAAAGTAAAAATCGAATGAAAAAGGCACGTCGTACCTAGCGGCGGCGTCACTGGCCGATACAATCGGAGCGGCGTTCTCGGGCATTTTCGTGTCCTTGGATGTCGACGGCTTGTCCTCTGTGCTCATCCGCGAAAACGCTCAGCTCCACTAACTCATCCCAGTTCGCCTGAAAAGGCGGACAAGATGAGGAGGTTCACTATGGACATTCGGACGTCATCGGCCGAGCACGGCCTCATACTGATGACACGAAATGGCTTATTCAGTGACCAATACAATGACAAAAACAGCCAGAGTTCCATCAATAAAACGGCCAGGGTTCCATGCAAGGCGGCGGAATTTTGCTATCGTTATAGAGATGGTGACGCCGTCGGACATGGACGATCAATCGGACGATGACTCCACGAATAGACACGATAACGTTTATATGAGAAAATGAACAGAAGTGAGACGGCGACTATTACTACTTCTCATCCCGTAGCATTCCACAAACTGTAATATATTCCGCAATACAGGGTGTCTCAAAAAATGTAAACACTGCTTGAAAGGTAATAACTTTGCTCACAATGAAGGCAATGAAGAAGATAAATGCTCATAAGAAAGCTTGAAAGAATAGAAATTTTCTGACATATGAACGGCGTGGAATGCGCCATGCACTCGTTTGAGATTTTGCATTTTACACTCGATTTATTGTTTTTCGCTTGAACGCTTGTTATAATTTCTCCACAAAGTGGCCGTTTCGATTGTTTTGTGCTTCTTTTAAGGTTAAAACTTAAAAACACACTACGGCTTGCGAAAAATACCGGCTGTCCTAAAAAGTGCAGGTGCCGTTTGAAAGGTTCTAACACTGCTGTTGAAGATGTTTGAGACTCATACGAAAACACAGTGTAACGAGATTTCTGCAACGTGTAAATAGTCAAGATTACGCCATGCAACCGAAACCTTGCATTTCATACTCGATTGATTGTGCAATGGGCTGAATGCTTGATACAATCTTGTTACTGCTCGGCCATATTAATCTGTGCTCGTTACCCTGGTTTTCATATGAGTCTCGAACATCTTCAAAAGCTTCACCACCAGCAATGTTAGAACCTTTCAAACAGCACCTGCACTTTTTAGGGCAGCCGGCATTTTTCGCAAGCCGTAGTATGTTTTCAAGTCTCAACCTTAAAAGAAGCATAAAACAATCGAAACGGCCACTTTGAGGAGAAATTATAACAAGCGTTCAAGCGAAAAACACTAAATCGAGTGTAAAATGCAAAATCTCAGAATAGTGCATGGCGCATTCCATACCGTTCATATGTCAGAAAATTTTTATTTTTTTAAGCTTTCATACGAGCCTCTAACTTCTTCAGGGCCTTTATTGTGAGCAAAGTTATCACCTTTCAAGCAATGTTTGCATTTTTTGAGACACCCTGTATTTTAAAGCATTTGAAGCATAAAAAGGAGAAACTTAACCCACAACCCACATTAACACAGCTATAGCGAATAGCACGAAAAAGAAAACTGTGGCGAAACAAAACTCACAAAAAAGAGAAAAAGTAAAAATGAAAATAACAGGCAAAGGAAGCGCAGATATCGACTACTGCGAGGTGAACTATTTTCACGTCAAACTGGACACCCCTTTAATCCTAAGCCTAAGCCTTTGAAATGAAGCTGCTCCTTTCACATTAAACGACGGACTTTCCAGAAAGATTAGACACATTTCTTTGTTCAAGAAAATTTATAGCATGCCTTTTAATATTTAACTCACCAATCCAATAAGTGAACACATTGCTTCAAATTTTATAAACATCTAAAAAAAAATTGAGGAAAAACAACGGTTTGAAGCTTGTTTTAAGCAGGAGGAAGGCGGCCAGCCACGTTTTAATGCGAAAAAGAGGGATTGAAGGAGAGATTTTTTCTCAAAAATGAAAATTTCATAAAATTAACTCATTCGAGCACCTGAATTTAAAAAATTCAAAGAAAGTTATACCAAATTTTATTTGAACAGAAAGTTATTCTAACCATCTTAGAGGGTCGGCATAGTTGCGATTTGAAGACCAATTTGACGTGAAAAGGGTATGCGTGTACTGTATGCCTTGCCTTGCACAGGCGACTCAGTCACTCACCGAGTATAAACAGGTCTAAAACTCGTAAGGAATAAGGCGACGTTACATATCTAAATCTACGTTCGGGGTATACCAGCCGGGTTTTCTTTGAGCTTAATCACGGGAGATTACTAGCTAACTATATCCTTGGCAGCGGATCGTCCATGTACGCGATATTTTGTCAAGGTATGGACGAGGATCAACTACCAATCGCCGGGAATCAGAAGGCGATCCGCAGACGTCGTCCAAAGTGCGACGGGATTCAGAAGACCTGATGAAGTCGTCGTCCAACGTGTGTAAGTAGCGCCTAGTGTTGATTAGCGATGAAGAGCGGAAGGTGTGCGCTTGCGGCCTCTTATCCGAGCGCGACTGGGCAAGGGAAGGGACACCAGGGTGTGGTGCATCCACGCTGCTCGTGTGGAAACTGCTTTCCTCGCTCAAGGGGAGTCTTCGAGCGCCGAAGCGCATACGGCTGGAAAAACGCGCAGAAAACGCCTAAAAATTGCGTAGACGTAAAAACCCCTCAAATCTCAACAAGTCAGTTGAAGTGCAAAAACATCATAACGCATCAGAATCGAACCACCGATCGGGGGGGGGGGGGGGGGGGGAGGGCTGCAGACGTCATGCCACATGTGTCGGGGTGCAGAAGGGTCATGGACGTCAAGCGACGCAGGACGCAGTGGATAGTGGCATTGCTTCATGCGAGGGAGATCGGGGGTTCGATTCTTCCACGTTATGGCATTTTTGCATTTCAACTGACTTGTTGAAATTTGAGGGGTTTTTACGCCTACACAATTTTCTGGCGTTTCCTGCGCATTTTCCAGTCGTGTACGCTTCGGCGCTCGAAGACTCCTCCTGAGCGAGGAAAGTAGTTTCCACCCGAGCAGCTTGGATGCACCACACCCTGGAGTCCCTTCCCTTGCCTAGAACCCAGCATAAAGTCACTTCCTAACTAAACCTCCACAGAATAAGTCGCATTGTGGAAACAGCAGCAGCAAAACGCTTTACCGGATAGGCCATGAATAAGTGACAAAATGTCGGGAGGCTAAAGAAGCAGGTCACCCGAAATTTTCTCTCAATATCGTTTAACGTCTGTCGGGTTCCTGAAGACCTGCTACAGACGTCGTGCCACATGTGTCGGGGTGTAGAAGGGTCATGGCCGTCGTGGTAACGTGGTGACACTTGCGTCGGGACTCAGTGAATGTGTGACAGACGTTATGCAGCATGCGTCGGGATTCTGAGCACTAACGTGCGTCCAGATCCAGAAGACGTGCCACAGATCAGACTTTATGCGGAGCAAGCGCTGGATTTTCAGAAAAGCTTTTAAAGGCTTCGTGAACGAGCATAACTTTCATTCCGCTGCCAGCACATGGGTAAGACGGTATTGGAGGGGAGGGGGAGGTAGGGAAAATGATTACAGGAATTACAGGGGTGTTACTGCCGGGGGACATTAAATGCTATTGAAGATCAACCAATTCTGGTTCATTTTTTTTTGTTTCTGCAGATGCGCAGGTGATAGAAAAGTAGCCCTTAGACCACTGTAGAATGGAGAAATTCTCCTGGCAGTGTGGGTAGTCAGCCAGTTACGGTGGAGCTCACCCCAAACCTTCAATAAATGGAGGCATTCCTTTTGACACTGGAAATCCCGAGGCCTGAAATGCTAAATGCTGTCAGTCCGGCACCAATGAGCCGGCAGATGAAGCCAATTCTAGTGACTCGACGAGCGGAGTTCGGACGACAGCTATAATGGACATTCTTGAAATTGAAGCAAAAGGAGCGTAGGCACCCGACAACGTCACTCTGTCAGAGTAAGGGCTTCCCGAGTACTCCTACAGCATCGTGTAATGTGTCGCCCGTTCAAGCGCAAACGCTGACGATTAAAGAGCTGAATTCTTGGACAATCCCCGATTATGTGGCTTCGACCAGCCCAAAATCGTGCTTCAACACGATCAGTCAGAGCCACTTTGAGCAAATAATGCAAGAAAGGCTGGTAAACGCTCCTAGTCGGCGACCGCCCGCCAAAATATACGTATCGACTTTCGCGGCGCGTTCGCACGGCACCAGCCGATGCTGTGGGATTCACCTGCCTCTGTCGCCGCCGTCGCGGACTATGAACAGCCCCTAAGTAGTAGGCTGCCAGTCGTAAGCTAAGTAAGCTGGTTCTGGCCAAAAAGCTACAAATCGTTGTAAGACTTCCCCTAGATAAGTAAAAATTATGAGAAATAGCGACGACGACTCACTGACAAATGCACGCTAAAAATACAGACGGGCTCTCCGCACTAAATTCGAGCAGTGCGGTGGGTTTTTCTGCTGACTTAAGGCTATCGTTGCGGGAGCTCTCCTTAATGGCTCGTCTGCCACCAAGCAGCCATCTCGAACACATGAATGATGATGAATGTAAACATCAGTAGGTCTTTCAAAAGCACGGCACCAGCCGAACGACGACGGCCACCAAAAAAGAAATCATGAAGCATTTCAATAAAAACTATCGAAACGACTACTGGCTGTAGCACGACTGTTCACTGCTCTAGTGACTGAAGCGTGTGATACCGAGCGATAGCCCTCACGTGGTCCCGCAACGATTGGCCGAGTTCCACGTGTAGAACTCGTCCACACCTTTTTAGCGCACGTTTAGCGACGAATGAACGACGACACTGCCTGTGGCCAACAGCTTCAGAAGCACTGACACAGGACAGCCTCAGCTGAACACGGTTCTTTCGGCTTCAGGCAGTGAAAAGTACGGAAGACAGACGGCGGCAGGCGTCGAGAAGCCAGGTGCTGCCGCTGACCTCCTCACGCGACAAAATCCCAAAATCCCCCGAAATTCGCGCAGAATGGTTCCCAGCGGCTACTCCCCCACGACGACCGATGCATCAGAAGCGCTGACGTCACGACTACGTCACCAGGCCGGAAAAAGCGAGATAAGCACCGAGGAAGAGGGTCCAACGGGGTCGGCGCACGACGACGGGTGCCGTCGGCCGCGGCCGGCGGACGCGCCGCGCGGCGCACGCGACGCGGTCCGCGGGGTTGACATCAATACGGGCGCCGCCTGAGCCCGAGCTCGAGCTCGACCCCGTCCGGCGAGCGCCGCGTTCGCTTCAGAAGACGGCCAGGGAGCCGTCGAAGAGCTGGTGGTGACGAGCTTGGATCGAGCCTTGGACCTCGTTGTTCAAGTTGCTCGCGTCGCCAAGTTTAACGACGAGTTGTCCGCTTAGGATTTGACGAGTTTTCCCACAGTACTCGAGCAGTCGTTGCAAGACCATGCGATAGCCCATCCCAGTCCAATCAACACATAGTAGGGTTGAGTACGTCTCTTATTCCTCTTACTCTTATTCCCCAAAATTCTTTTTTTCCTCAGCGTTTTCGGTTTTTGGACCTTTTCTTCAAGGCTTTCGGATTTGTCGATCGGAAAGCATAATCAATGCGAAGGAAATCAACGAAGAACACAGAGTGTCAAACAAGCCCGAAATACACCAGGACGGGTGCCTACTCAATCAGCATCAACTACTTGCCCGTCGATTTCCACTCGCCATTAAACGTGCAAAGCAAAAAGACGAGTTTCCGGAGGCTCTAGGACCTTAGGGCCCGTTTATACTTCGACGACGAGCGACACGACGCCACGTATAGTGGCCGTATTTATTGAGCGACGCGATCGAAGTATAAGCGGGGTGTTATACTTCGGCGATACGTCGGCTACACGGCGACCCGTCGCCGGCAATCTCTCGCGGACAGCGCGGGAGCCATGCTATGACGAGCTAGAGAACGCGTGACGTATGGCTAAGGGCCCTCACACACTTCTGCGACAGCGTCACGCGCCGCTATGGTTAAGGATGGGGAAGGGACGCCGGCGGCGGCGAGCTCTGCGTCTGCCCTGTGGTTAAGGATAGGGCCGCGGCGTTGCCGCAGAAGTGTGTGGGGGCCTTAAGGATAGTGCTGCTGAGCGCGTCCTCCGCGGCCAAGGTGCAGCGGCAAGCTGTCGCCGACGCTGACGGGGAGTGTATGGCGACGTGTCGCCGAAGTATAACATATGCCTTATCCTGAAGAACCCACACACTTCTGCGGCAACGCCGCGGCCGTTCCTTAACCGTAGGGCAGGGACGCATAGCTCCTGCCGGCGGCTGCGCCGCAGGAGCAGCAGCGCCAATAATCATTCACATCATGTCGTCGCCGACGCTAATTTCGCGCAGATTCGGCGCCGGCAGAGGTGTCTGAGCTCTAGCTTTTCACGGCAGGGAGCGGCCAGAGCCAACTGTGACACAATGTGGGAATGCGAATAGCAGCAGTAGGTCCTGACTAAAAATCCAGTACCTCGCCGCTCCGTGCTTCTGCTGCTTGCCGATGGCAAGACTGCGGAAGCGGCGTGACTCATAGTTTTCGCCGCCCGCCGCTCGCCACAAAAGTGTGTGGAGGCCTTAACACCAAGCGAATTGCGTCTGGCGTGGCGAGGAAAGTAAAGGGGTTCGGCACTTACTCGCCACCGTGCACGCCGTCGGACGTCGTGGCATAATTGTGAAGAAATAGGCTCAATATCGCCTCCTAATTTCGGACGAGTTGTCTACTGGGACCCAACGCCGTGGGCTGGCGTATATCAGGTGACTGAAGGATCCGGAAGCAACCAGGATGTCGCAGACACCAGTTTCGGTAGAAAATGGCGACAGAAAAGAACGTCGGGGCATTTCTTTGTGTTGAAAAGTCCATCAATGTCATTACCACTCCTTGGAAGGCCGATAAATGCATGATCTTAATGTTAGAGGATTACAGATACGGTTTGAACGCCATCCCGATCCATCTCTCCTCATGCAGTAGCATCGACTTCTGGAAGGATTCTAGGAGCATTTCTAAAACGCGTCTCAGTTTGCTATTCGTCCCTAGCATTTTTGATAATACCGTAACTACCTGTACTTTCGCATTTTGGTTTTCTCACTACACAATACTTGACTTAGACGTAGCTTTGGACTAGTCGGCGGCTGATTTCTAAAAAAATGTCAATAACAGCTTTCCTATGCCTGTACACTTCAGCTATTAGGCCACCCTTATAAGCCATTGCCTGGGGTTCGTATCAGCTTAAAGAGGCCCCTTGAACTACAGGGCTCGCCCCGGAATGAGTCATTCAGTTGCGTAGGACAAGCGTCTCGTAATTCTCCATTTTCTGTGATTACCTCATTTAGATAAAGCAAAAAGTCACGGGTTACTTTTCGGCTACAGAGCCTACCCATCTCATCGTCGGACTTCTCATCCTCCTCAATATATAGCCAGTTGTTCTTTGCTCCGTTATTAGTTCTGCTATTATCATACAGTTATGTAAAGTAAAATAAACACTAATCATTAAATGAGCCGTGGTTCAGACGTCAAAACCGGATCTCCATCAAACGAAGGTCCTGCTGGGAGTCTTTGGTGGATGTGCGGTGGTCCAGTACACCGGAAGCTGCCTCCAGGTAGTCAAGCCATCATCGACGCTCGCTTCTATCAACCACTCGACCAGCTCCAACAAAAAGTAGTGGAGAAAGGAGTCGACATGAGCCGAAGCTTCCTCCACCAGGGCAACGCCCGACCCCATACGGCAGCTCAGACGCTGGCAGAAGTCGACCAGTTGGGCTGGACCGGAGTCAACTTCCAAATTCTGCAGAGATGGAATCCACTGAGTGCATAAAAAGGAGAGGAAACCCATCGAGAATAACCCAATTATACCGTTTATCCATAAGTCAACCATTTTTCTTTTGTCATAATATTATTTTTTTTCTGAATATTTTTTTTTTTGCAAAATTTATGGCTCGACCTAATACAGTTTCGTGTGCCAAAAACCGCAGTGCTTCCAAGACGAGGAGTAGATGTACCTTTTGTGGAGAGATATGAATTCAGAACATCGAATACTGAATCCAACTTTCATAGGACGAAGCTCAGTTTGTCTTGTGGTTAAAATTGCGAGTAAAGCTTTCGATCATCGGATGAACACAATCGAATTCCACGTCAAGCTTGGGCTGCTCAATGGAACAACACCTCTGCTCGAAAATCTTTCACTTCTTTTTCTTCGGAAATCCGTAGCAGAGCTCCAGTTTTGCGGCTCGACATCCTCGTGGCAGTTGCAGATCCAATCAGCATTTCTCTTTGCAGACGCAACACATATTCTTCACTTTTGCTATCGAAAGCACTATCAGATGATGCTACTGACTTTGCGGAACGAAAATGTCGATTTGTTTTCGTTTTTTAAGCTCTGACCGGCTGTCAAGGTGCGTTGCTCGAGCGATAAAAGATAACGTCATTTCTTCCCTCTGGAGCTGGCCAGTGGCAACGAAGCAAATGGTGGGGTCGAAAGAACAAAAGGTTCTAAACCAACACGTCACGCAAAACCCGACCAATTCTCAATAGCATGCATGGTATAAATCCGGCCCGGTGAGCGATATGAAAGCATCAAAATTCAGAGAACAGATTAATCCTCAAGGAAATTTCGGATTTGATTTCCGAACACCCCCGGCTACGTACTACCCTTCAACCTGAAAGAAATTCCTAGCCAAGTTCCGACAAGTTTGTTTTCTTCAGTTTTGAAGAAGAGAACGAAGAAAGGCTTTAGACCATAAATCCTTACAACAATGTCTCTGGTTATGGACTTTGCCCCATAGGTGCTGAACAACATCAGTTTGTTCGCAGAAACTGGTTCTAAGCATCCAGGGTTCATCAATTTCTGAGTTAGAGAAGAGTCCTCGCGGATAGGCGGAGAAACCCAGAAGAAGAACAAAAGAAACCCAGAAAAAAGGCTAGGGTATGCTTACGATAATATATGTATGATGAGATTTCTGGTGGTTCATGTTTCTCCCTCCTACCCCGCATACCCTCGGCATAATTTTTCTTATTTGTTCATTTATTCAAGGCATAGACAATTGTTTAGCATAGAAATTGTAAGGAAACACTAAAGAAACAGCATAAAGTGCTTGAGTGTAACTAACAGCCATCCCCCATATATAATGTAGCCAATACATCACAAACAACACATTTTTCAGAATACTTTGATGTTTAACAGGTGACAAATCTTCCAAGTTGCGATTGCGATTTAACAACGGGGACTCGAAGTTCAACTCTCCCCTCATGGATTTTGTCAGTATCCCATCAGAGAAATTTTTTTGATCGACGAAAACCTTTCGAGCAAGAATTTTGTAATCGCTGATGAATCCGATATTGAGAAATAACCTTTATATCAGAGCACCCCAAAACTGGGTGAGAGCCTTCTCAGTTAATAAAGTCCACCTTATAGCTCAGCAAAATGCTCATCCCTATAAGGAGCAAGTAACTAGGCGAAGCCGACGAGCTACGGGCAGAGGAGGGCCTGCCGAAGATCAGACGAAAATTACATTCTGCATGCCGCTTATACGTGCATGCGCTCGAAAGGCCGACCACCACGAAAAGGTCAGGGTGGTAGAAGCACCACCTACAAACCCAAAGGGTCAGCTCGTCCGCAGCTGTCCTGTACGATCGAATATGCACTACGCCAACGTGCACTGTTTGTCCCTTCGGAAAGCCGGGAGATTGTATGCCTACGGGTGTTGTGTATCTCATAAAGTGCCTCGCATGCAAGCACGACCACACTGAGAGAGTCCTACTGTAAGCAAATCGACGAAATGCACCGAAAATTGCGTCAACTTCAGCCAGCATTGGCCAACAGAAAAGGCCCTATTCTTGTGCACGATAACGCTTGCCCACACGTTTCACAAATCACTATTCGAAAATTGGACGAATTAAGGGTTGAAGTTCTGCATCACCCGCCATATTCTTCAGACCTCTCACCAACCGATTACCACCTTTTCATACACTTTCAGAACTTTCTCGCTGGTAAAACCTTCACCAATCAGAACCAAGCCAAAGCAGTTTCGTCAATTTTGTCAAATCTCGACCACCTAATTTTTTTCGCTGATGGAACAAGTCGACCGGTGGCCCGTTGGCAAAAGTGTGCTGATTCAACCGGCGCCCTTTTCGACTAAATCCGATAAGAGTTGAGAAAGTTATGGTAGTTCAAAGTGAAGCAGTCATAACGCTGAGAACTTTCCGGACAACCTAATCGTAACAGGATAAACAGCAGAAGCTCACTTGTCGCCGTGCTGTTGTGGGAGGGTAATTTTCCGCTTTCATCTTTAGGCCTTCTAATCATGGAGCTGTAATCATCGAGCATTGTAGCATTGCTGATGTCATCTGCCCACGCGGATCCCTTGTACTAATTACGCTAATCCCCCTAGTGGGTGTGAGCCGTTGAGCAAGTCGGGTTTCGATTCCGTGCCAGTGTTTGTTCAGAGGCGCGACGACGTCAACATAAGCGCAAGTTGCGTAAGCCCCCCACTACTTGACACCCATTGTCAGCGCACGCATTCCGAGTGCCACAAGGGTTTCGCAGTGGCCCGGCCTGCTGCTGAAGAGGTGTGCTAACTGGCAATTGTTCACTGGACGTACGACAACGACGCTAAGTGCCTCTGAGGAGATTCGTTACTGTGACACGACAGGCGTTGGTCGCCAATTGGAGCAGACCATTCACACCCAGTGCTGGTCATTGAGGCTTGTCACCGCGCAATTTCTCCTGTATTCACAGACGGAGCCATTTTCAAATGTAAGTTGCAAACGGAGTCTACATAGACGTGGTTTTAGAACATAAGAAAAGGAGATGGAAGGTATACGACGGTTCTGTACAGCGAAAACTCTTTCCGTTAAATTTGGCGATGCACAGATCAGCGCTCTCCTTCTAGAGATAATTAGCTTGCTGGTTGACCGGATATTTTCAAAAATAATAAAGCAGCCTCCACGACAAGAGGTGGACAACGAAAAGCGTTTCGAGGAGTGGTAGCGCCTGCCAGCTTCATTAGTACCTTCCAAAGTACTTAGTATTACTGCTGTAGCTGTAGTGTTAGTACTATTAGTGTTAGTAGTTTCCGCTCCCGACAAGCTTTGTAGTCAGCCAAGTTGGCGACCTAGATTTTCCATTAGAACATCCATCCATCACGATAGTGTGGTCCACCTTCAATGTCTGAATGCTTCAGAATGGTCGTGAACAACTTCGGCCAGCAGAAGTGAAAATTCTCGAGTGTACGAACGCGTGCGACAACATTAGGAAATCGTCGCTTCAAAATCTAGTCGAATGGGCCCACTTAGATGGCTTTCCCAACATGATCACTTCTGAAGTGACCCCTGGAAGTTTCAGACCAATGTGGAGTTCAAGTTGGAAGGCAATGGTGCGACTACCTTCCAGAAGTTCATCGATTTCAGAAGACCGGTGAATTTCTAAGCTCGTGGAAGAGTTCACCCATCACTTCGTCTGCAAAAATGTGGGTGAGAATAAGGTGATTACTATGAACTGAAGTAGTCACCTTTCAAGGTATTTATTTATTTATTTATTTATTTATTTATTTATTTATTTATTTATTTATTTATTTATTTATTTATTTATAACTACAATTTAATTTTGCTTATTATTATTTATTTATATTCACTATTTTAGCTAGCTTACTATCTGCGTATTTACCATTTCAGTCTAGAAGCTAAATGAAGCTAGAATTGGACGCTGTTTTTCATTTATTTCAGGAGGGAGCTAAAAAATCACATCTGTGGAAAGCACAGAACTGATCACGAGCTTCAATGCTAACAAAATGTAGAGCTAATTTTTTTTAGAAAAGTTATTAATATCCGAAATGAATTTCAATTATCAAGTTCATCATATCAATCCTTGAGTTCAAATTCCGGACTCATGGAAGGAATCGAAAACAGTTCTAATCTTCAAAAAAGGTCAGCAGGAGGATACCAACAACTATCGAACCATCACTCTTCTCTCGGCTGTGTGCAAGATCTTCCCCAAGATACTGCTTACTGTCCCAAATGCAGTTACATGAAAAAGAAGTAAAATTTCAAAAATGGAGCGTTGCTTGGATGAGTATCAGCCAGTGGAGCAAGCAGGGTTTCGCAAGGATTTCTCCTGCATGGACCATATTCAGACTGTCTCACAGCTCATCGAGAGGAGCCGCGAATACCACCTCCCACTTGTCCTTGTCTTCGTGGATTATCGGAAAGCGTGGACGACTCTGTGGAAATCAACGCCGTTCTGAACGCGCTTCTGCATGCTGGAATACCATCGCCCTACATCCGACTTTATTTATTTATTTATTTATTGAATACGTCACATAGACGTGCCATAATCAAAAACATCAGACAGGTAGAAAGTTAGAACAGAACACGTAATGCAGCTGTCTAATTGCAGACACAATTAGTCAAGAATGGGAGAGAAAAAAAACAAAATGGAAAACTAAGGATAAAAATGACTTCTCGACGAATGCTTCTCGAACACATCGACCACCATCCAGTTGTTCGATCGAAAGCTTAAAATTTCTATCGGGAAAGAAGTACGGCAGGGAGACACGATTTCTCCCAAGCTATTCACAGCGGCACTACAGGATGCCATGAAGGACTTGAACTGGGACGATAAAGGCTACCTTGTCGACGGTAAACGGATCAGCAACCTTCGCTTCGCCGACGATATTGTACTCATCTCTACCAGCACGGCAGAAGTCGAGGAAATGCTGAACGAGCTCAACGTGGCAGGGATGAAGATTGGATTGGACATGAATATGTCCAAAACGCAGTTTATGTCAACCAGTGGTGTGACACGGGACTCGTAAGGTTAAATGGAGTCGCTCTGCAACAGGTCGACTCCTACGTCTATCTGGGAAGAGAGCTGAACATGGATAACGACCTCGCTCCTGAAATCGCCCGCAGGAGACACGCAGCATGGGCAGCCATCAGTTCGATTCGCGAAATCACCGATCAGGTCAAGGATCCCGGCCTCAGAGCCTCGATATTCAACGCCTCTGTACTGCCTGCGATGTGTTACGCGACGGAAACCTGGCCCGACAACAAGACAATCGCCAGAGCGATGCAAACTACGCATCGTGCACTGGAGAGATGTCTTCTAAGGACAAACCTTCGTCAGCAATGGCAAGAAGGCCTACGAAGCTAGGAGCTAAGGGAGAAGTCGCAATTAGCAGACCCACAGCAGTACATGAAGAAGTCCA
Source organism: Heligmosomoides polygyrus bakeri (assembly GCA_947359475.1). Lineage (NCBI taxonomy): Eukaryota > Metazoa > Nematoda > Chromadorea > Rhabditida > Heligmosomidae > Heligmosomoides > Heligmosomoides polygyrus. Next base: position 102,251,797 of record OX375869.1, read on the forward strand.
AATATCGCTGGGCCGGACACCTGCTTCGACGAAACTACGATAGATGGAGTCTCCTTGTCACAGAATGGCTCCCGAAAGGCCATAAGAGACCACTGGGACGACCGCCAACGCGATGGGCAGACTCATTCTCCAGATCTTTCAGAGAGCGGAGTCTGCCTCACTCGATGCAAGCAGCCAGAGATCGAGCGGTCTGAAAGAGTTCTGGTCCCCGCTGAGAAGACCTCCAGCCGACAAAAGGAGCGTCATTCGTCAAAGGAGGTTTAAAGGGGGACCTGGGATTTGGAGTGAAAATTTTCGTCGCAGATCACTGTTGCGAAGCAGTAGCGTCTTTACGTCAAATTTGACACTTTTCGAGGCAAGCTTTACGCCCCTGAAGACAAACTGAACATTTTTCGAACCTTAACGAGCTTCTTTCACATTAAAATGGAAAAAATTAGAATGAATTTCTTGTTGAAGGAGAGTTAATATAACTATAAAGTTCATCTCCCTCAAAAAATGAACACACTTTTTCGCCAAAAAAAAATTATTTTTTATTTTTTAAATTTTTATTTTTCAATGAAAAAAGGTCAACTACGTTTTTTTATAAAGCACAGTAAAGCAACAATCTTTTAGTCTAATAAAATAAGAGATCACGCCATGCGCATAACTAGATAGTTGCGATCTCTAATTGATTGGCAACCAATGTTGCTTGTTTATTTGAACAGCGATGAGAGAGTGCGTTTTTTATTAATGTTCCTTTCGTAAAGCTTTCACCTGCGCTGCTTATTTCTAGCAAACAGAATGTCTGCTATCATTCAAATAAAAATCGCCAACATTCTGACGAGGGCATGGCCCAATCCCTCCTTTCAGCATAATAACTGTTTGTTATTCCTGCGCTTCAAAACAACATTCGGCCCATTATTTTTCATCAAAAAACGTTTTATAAATTTTTAACGGATCGTTCACTTATTGAGGCAGATGAATTTTGCAAAGTTCAAAGAAAGACATACTAAATTTTCCTTGGACAAAAATTTATTTTAACGGTCTTGTAGAGAATCTGTTTCCTGTGTAAAAGTTCGTTTTGAATCGGAAGAGTATGGGTTTGATTTCAAAAGCGTGAAGCCTGCTTAGAAGGGAGTCAGAAGAGTGCCTGGAAGAATTTGGTTTGAAAAGTATCCAACTTGACGTGAAAATGGTAGATTTGGATGAAGGTGTAAGACCGTAAGATTTTCCACTCTCATGAACTACAGTACGTTCTAGTGCTAGCAAACCACCGTAACCATTCGAGCGTTTCCTGTTTTCTGAAGGGCGTTTCATGGAAATTCCATGAAAATCATGCTCGTCTACAGGGATCACGTTACGCCTTTGAGCGTCCCTATAGCATATAGCGTGAGAATCGCCCCTACGGAAATTTGATATGGTCCTATAGCCATATGGCTCAAGGTGTGAATACTAATTACGACCTGATCATCTGTCAGCTACCGTAGTCCCACGGAGAGATGGACGAGGGTGTGACAGAAAATAGGCTCTTTGGTACATGTCCGACATTGTGTTACGATTACTCAGAAGACTATAACCTTTGAGTGGTTTTCTCTATCTTTATTCTGAACGCAGCTGTACGTCTACGTTTCCGAATACCGTGACAGTCGGTCAGTAGCAACAACAAAAAATCGCAAATCGGTTTTGACAGACAAGCAAACACAAAATGGGAGAAGCCAAAACTTTAAACGCATAAGAATTTTTATATTTGGGACGCCCCTGCAATAGCTTTTCTGGCTCTAGACTTGAAGAACCGAGAAACAGGTGCAGGAAGTCCTGTGTGTGCTCTATTTAGCAATGCAGCGGTCGTAATGGGGAAGAACTTTTCTCTGACCTGTTTTTTACAAGACAGAACCCTACGTTTCTTATCACCTCTTTATGAAAGTATGAATCATTCACTGCGAAGGAATTGTATGTGTTAACTGAGACTCTGTCAGTGATAATCTTAAGGGCCATGCAAAATTATTGCGTTTTCGTCTGGGATAGGGCAAATTATAATATTCGGTTGTCAGATTATAAAAGTCGCCTGCTTTCGATTTGTTATTTCCCTGCTATTGCTATTTCTTGGATCATCTGACTTTACGCTTTTAACCAGCGTTTCAGAAGGCATCTTTCGCCACAGCTTCGTTCCGTTTCGTTTACCCTTTTAAAGAATTTCTTAGATCAACGATGATCGAGCAAAGTACCGAGTGCGGTTTGCTTGCTGTGCGACTGCAAGCAAGGAAGAACTGCTGCAGAATCCCATCGCATCTTGTGTGAAGTATTTTATAGCGAAGTTCCATCATTACGTTAATGCCAGCTATAGTTTCAACGTTTCGGAGACGGTGATGAGAGCCTTGAAGACGAAGAACATGAACGGCGTACTGAAGTTGTGGTTAGTCAGGAAATAAAAGAAGCTGTCCCGTCGGATCCAACACAAACTGCAAGTGAGTCCACAGAAATGCGACTGTCACCATTCTACGATTGCCACTCGTCTTCATGCTGTCGGAAAGTCGAATCGGTGTGGAAAATGGGTGCCACATCAGCTCAGAGACACAAACAAGGTAGCACGAGTCGCCATCGCTGGCATTCTCATCCGCAAAACCAAGGACAGCGGTTTCTCCGACTCCATCGTGACGTCGGATGAGAAGTGGATCCACAGCAACAGTACAACACGAAAGCGGCAATGGTTGAGTCCCGGTGTTAATCCGAAGACAACGACTGACATTCACGGAAAAAAGTCATGCTCTGTGCTTGGTGGAGCAATAGATGGTCTGGTGCATTTTGAGAAGCTGGATCCTAGCCAAACAGTTAAAGCAGACCTTTGCAAAGAACAGCTGGGCCGCGTGGACCAAGCACTGCGTCAGCACAGCAACTGTGAAATTCCTCCATGACAACGCTCGACCCCACGCCGAAAATATCACAAAAAGTTATTGGGAAGTTGGGCTGGAAACTTCTCCCTCACCCGCCTTATGGGCCGGACTATCATCTTTTCCGGTCGATGCAGCACGAAAAAATTCAAGAATCGTGACGAGGTCGAAATTTGGGTGTCCAACTACTTCGAGTCGCAGCCACCGGAGTTCTTCAAGAAAGGCATCCATTCTTTGCGAGAACGTTGGCGACATGTCATTGATAATAATGGAGATTACCTCTTGTATTAAGGTATGATCATTCTTTTCTTGTAGCAAATTTCTTTTCGAGCAAAAAGACATTTATAATCCGACCGCCTCCTCCCCCCCCCCCCCCCCACTGCCCGGCCTAGTAGCCGCATGCACTGAAAATAGCTAGTAACGAATCTCTAGTTGTTACAATTTGGGCTGGTAGAACTCAAGTACATACTCTCGGAATTCCTTTTTTGCATCCTGTTGTACAGCGACGGTGAGCTTTCACCTCTGAATAGTTCCTGAGAAATTCGGAAAAATAAGGCTGCGGAAGCGACGTGACTGCAAATTAGGAAGGATGAAACTGTACCTTCAAACCTGCACTCTATGGAGACGGAGTTTTTCTACGGATGAATTTGGCGATTGCCGATCGAATGGGTATAAACACCTGTTTTCCAGAGAAGAACGGATTTTTAACGGATTCTCAAACACTTTCTTTAGATTCTGAGCAGCATGCTCTGCCCTAATTTTCGTGCATGTTTTCTGCACTTTATTTTGAATAGAGCCGCCAATATATCAAAATTGGTCCTTTGAGAGGGTTTGAGTGAAATAGAAGCTTTTGCGATGATCATAGAAATCCAGTAGTTTCCCTATCAATTTTTTTGTTTTCGCATCGAGTGGACTAGTTCCTTTTCTTTATGGAAGAAAGCGTGTTAGCAAAGCGTATTTTATGCCTCAAATCATGACTAAATTTTGGAAAAATTTCGAAATGTGCCTCTTCCTAGCCCTCTGAACGATCGTATATTCTGAGCAAGAGTTTCTGTCAATTTAAGTATGCCTATCTCTAGTTCAAATTGTTCTGTGTCACCTCTTTACAGTTAGTTGTTTATTCAAACACGCTAACGCGTAGCACCTAAATTTCGATTTAATTCTGCCTTAACGTTTACGAGATTCTCACTGTAGAGATCTACGAGAGAAAAATTAGGGACTTTGGATTCTCGCGAAAAGTGGATTAAGTTCTTAAACTTTTGTGGGATACCTCGTATATTTTACACGTGTTTAAAACTGAATTTGTAGCTCTACGTCATGGACAAAAATCCTCCTATCAACTCATAGACCTTAGAACTGAAAGAAGGGGTGGGGAAGTTTCGAAGCCACATTCAAATTTGTGGCAAATTCGGTTTCCATGAGCAAAGACTTCCTAGACTGAAGACGCCTTTCAAAGCAGGTGAAGCAAACCCTTTATGAAGGCTTAGTCGCTTCTTCATCTTTCTTCGGCTCTTTCCTTCATTCCCCTTCGTTTTTCGAGTCGCAGTCACAGGTGGATAGCAAGCAATACGGGATGAATGGTGGTTCTTACCGCAAATTAGCGGCACGTTGATCGTATTAGGAGAGGAATTCGAAGCGACCACGCCGGCGATGGCACCCAAATTGATTCGATCATCGGTAACGACTAATTGATCGATTCTCCATACTAAGCCGATAATCATTACGCTGCGGTGAACGTCTCCTCGAAGGTCGGTTCCGCCGCGAACGCCTCGCGCTACGGTACGACCATCGGCTATACGGTGTCTCCATGATCGTCTGCTGTAGTTCGTGAACGGTCAGGATCCGAAAAGGGTAAAACGAAGCCACCAAAAAACAATTTGACCAGCATAAGGGACGATATGAGTTCAGATTAGCAAGCAGTTTCGCATTCACAAGCATTTTTTTGAGGGTAGGTGACTTTGCTATGTGTTCTGCAGGACTAAGGGTCCGTCGATTGAGCACCTCTCCAAAGAATACCTATCGATTTTTGTCAGCCGATCGCTCTTCATTAATCGATTCGTATGCTTTTTTTGATTCGCGAGTTATGAACAGGCCCTAATGCCTTCTTCCGAGCAGACACTAGCGATGCAGCACGAAATCCTGGAATGGAACACGAAAAGAAAATTCTGGATAATCATGGTTACGCTGCTTTGCTGTTGGGTAGGCTTAAACCCAACGCTTCATGCCTAAGAGTTTGAGTTGGGTGCGTGACAAACACCTCGGTAAGTGGATTGCTGATCTCGGTGGGTTCAGGGCTTGTGCCTACCTGTGAATGGATGGCTCCTCCCTGCTGTCCGCGTCTGGTCAGTGTACCAATATGTACCTGCTCAACCGCTTAATCCACTTACTCCTTCTGAATTGAACTCCGACCTTTAAAGAAACTCCCAGAATTACTATTCCGCGAATGTTTTCTCCGATTCGACTCGGAAGCGTTTAGTAAGGAGGAGACGCGATTTTCTAATGCCGATCGTAATCTGCGACAACTGCACATGGTTTTCTGGTTATGTGCCCAATACGGTGGTTGCAGACGCACTGAAGCGTGCCGCGGTCGGCCGAAGATCTGGCGCAAATCCGCCTGTTTCTAGTTGCCCCAATGGTGGGAATACACTGCCCCTCGTTTGGTCTTCCGGAGGCGAGGAGTGATTCATCAGACAGCCTGTAGAGAAGTCAAATTCATAGGGCTTTCCTGCTGTTTAATGGATGGCGAGAGGATAGAAATCTTACAAAGTAAAATTTTAGACATAAAATCTAAACAACATATTAGGGGTTCAGAAAGTATCTGCAGAAAACTTCGCAATGTTCCAGATTTTTCTAGAATGTTCTGATGATTTCAACATAAGTGCTATATAGGGACACTATCCTGCTGTATCTGCATAACATATCCAGCTCCGTCTTCCTTGCCTATTTCACTGTACGATGGCCAATCCGTCTACCCATATTAGACACGTACTCCTTTACGAGTTTGAATCTGGGCACTCCGCTGCAGAAGCCTATCGAAACTTGTGTTGTGTATTCGGCTTGAGGCTCCTTCTGCACGGTTTGTGTATAGCTGGTTCGAACGCTTCAGAAGCGGGACCAGGAGTCTCGAAGATGAGCCTCGCTCTGGTCGACCGACAACGATATCCTTGGATGAACTGAAGAAACTGGCGGAGCAGCATCCATATGAAGGTGTGCGTTATTTTACTGCTACTCTTGGCTGTTCCCGATCCACCGTGGGGGGCAATGAACTGCGATCTCTTAGAATAGATAAAAAGCTCGGTCAGTGGCTCCCACACGAACTGACCGACGACGACCGGCGAAGACGTCTGGACATATGCACTCAGCTGTTCTCCCGAAGTCGCACCTTCAACTGGCTGGACACCATCGTCACAGGAGATGAAAAACGGGTCCTCTACGTCAACCACGCTAAACGTGCGTGGTGCCAACGCGATGAAGTGCCGAAATCTTCCGTAAAAGGTGAAATTCAGGCGAGGAAAGTCATGCTGAGCGTCTGCTGGGGGGGGGGGGGGGTATGGGATCTACCATTTCGAGCCGCTGCCTGACAGCACGACTGTCACTGCCGAGGTCTACGCTAGCCAACTGCAGAGACCGGCCGACGAGATGCGCAAGGAACAGCCCAGGCTCGACAAAGCAAAGTCCGCTTGCTGCAAGATAACGCGCGCCCACACATCGCGAAGACGACTTCTCAGAGAATTCTGGAGCCCGGATTCTGCCGCATCCACCGTACAGCCCAGATCTGGCCCCAAGTGACTACCGCCTTTTTCGATCACTTCAGCACCATCTGGAAGGTAAGCGTCATGAAGATCGTGACCACCTCGAAAATGACCTCCGAGCTTTTTTCGCCTCCAAGTCGCCGGATTTCTACGCCAGATGAATTCGAAGTCTTGTGGAACGTTGGCGGAGAGTAATCGATGTTGATCTAAATTGTTTGGTGCATTAATAAAATGTCGATAAAAATTGTGTTATTTTGAAAAAATGGTCGTATTTCTGCAGATACTTTCTGGACACCCTAATAAAATCTTATACAGGTGTTACTTTGGAGCAAACGACTACATATCGTATCTCCAACTGCTTTCTACACGTTCCAACCGAGTGCAACACTTTGAAACTACACCCATCTACGTTCCTAACAACTGGTCATTTTGAGTACAGCTCCTTGCGCAAGACTAGTAGCTTTCAACACAAAATTCCTTTCTACGCCGCCGGATTAAAGATTATGACGGCGAATAGCGCCAGTAATTGGCTGTCTACGGGGAAAGTTGGGTCTTAGCGCGGAATCCATGAAGATTCGCAGAGTAACTGTGAGAGAATGGAGGATTGCTGGGAACAAACAAGCTTACGGATGGCAATGCGAAGACAAGACGTGCACAGCACAAGCCTAAAACTCTGCTCTCGCCCAGATTAAAACAGTAACTTTCGATGATGAAATAAGGACTGTCTGACATGGGCAAAGACTGTGGCTTTGCTAGAGATTTTAGGCTTCAATATTTCGATTTTTCATATGAAACCAAAGCAGGATCCAAACGATGGAGTTAACCAAACTCGCCTTTAAAAGAATATAATCATTTATTTATGGACGCATACTAACGAACGCATAAACATGAGTAAAACAACAACAAACAGACAGGACATCCAGCTGGATGTAACTACTCAGGGCCCTAAACTACATATTATAATAGGTTGATGCAAAAGAAATGCAGTTTTTTGTTTTATTGGTTTCAACACTATTTTTTAATAAAGTAAAACTTTTCTATAAGGTATTATGTACTGCTGGAAGGCTTATTATATTTTCTTTTCTAAATATGTGTGTGGAATTTAGTTCAAATCGCTTAGTTAAAAACAATCTGGTTTTTACTTCCAGATGTCTAAACGCGATTTTCTCCAAATTTTCCGGCTTTGCATGATGTCGAGGAGCTTCTTTTTGGTTCAGCCATTAGGCTAATCGTCGCCTGTTATCAGAAAGTATCGGTTTCTCATCGCAAGCCACAATCCGTACAAAAAACGGATCGTTGGCAGTGCGCAAAAGATGGACCGACGTTTCCTCAAAGCGACGATTTTTCTGACTTTCGGTCAACGTAGCTTCTTGGTCTTCCCAACTTGCTTCAAATGGCGAACAACTGTAGTGTGATCGACGTAGCTGGTTTCAACTCGTAGAAGTAAATTTGACGAAAATCGCGTTTAGACATCTGAAAATAAAACCAAATTGTTTTTTGGATAAGCGAGTTGAATTCAATTCCATATGCATATTCATTATCGAAGGCGCGTATAATCAGCGTTCTAGCAATATATAATACCTTATGAAAAGTCTCATTTATTCGAAAAAAAAACAATTCGAAACCAATAAAACAAAAAAACCTGTATCAACCCTTTAATACGTAAGAAAAAGACACTAGTGAAGTTAATGAGGAAACACCTAAAAGGGCCTAACTATCGAGCAGTTGAGAGAACAAAGCACCAATTTGAACGACGAGTAGGAACAATGGAAGCGCAGATCACAGAAGAAAAGACTGCCCAGAATTCTTCTGCAAGTTTTTCGAAAAGTTTTGCTGACACAGACAGTCTTTCTTTGACAATAGAGTAGTTCAGCAGAGGAGTAACCCTTCTACATTAAATTAAATAATGAAATAAAAAAAAATCAAAATAGAAATTCCCTATCAGCATGAGATCCACAAAAAAAGTGAAGCAATATGAAAAAGAAATAAAAATGAACGCAAGAAGACATATGGAAAATTACTTGGCAGCTGACGCACTCGGTGAATTCGTTCTACTTCCGCCCATGAGAATACACTCGGTCTTTCAAATTAAGTCTCGCAATTCGACATCAATTTCTACTGTTCATCATTTTCTCCTCGTGCCGGCAGTGCAACATATAAGTCCAATTTGTCAACACTTTTTAAGGATCTGAGTCTTTTAACAGAACTAAATCATAAGTTATCAGCGGAGCGCAAAATCCTGTCGGCTGAGTTGCCGAGTCGCTGGCTGACCCGGCTATCTGAAGGGCTGTTCATAGTCCGCGACGGTAGGGAGCGACTGAGCCGTGGGTGCCAAGCATACTAATCGATCGATATCTAATGATGGCCAGAAAAAATCGGTCCGTTGCAGTCACTTGATGTCTAGCACCATCAAAACTCTTGCGCCAGGTGGGACTCAAGCCAGTACCCTCCGCTTGGAGCATTGCAAATGTTACGAGCCCTTAAACAGCGTCGCTGTTTAAGGACCGTTTACACTTCTTTCACCGAACGACGCGATGGCATATATAGTGTATACAAATCGATCGACTACGTCGCCCGATCAATTTGGTTATTTCAAGTGGCAACGCTTGTGTCACGGAGCGTAATCGTGATCTAACGCGTAGCATCTTGCCCGGAAAGCAGAACGTGCGGGTTCGAGCTCGCCTGGCTAGGAGCTTTGATCTCAACTAGATATTCAGCAGCAGCTTGCAGGCTTTGTATTGGCCTTTTTAGGCGTAAACAAATATGCAAAGCGTATTTATACTGTTCTCGTCATGTGACGTAGGATGCAATATCGATTAGCCCACGCGCCCAATCGATGTCCGACCTTGCTCCACTGCCGCACCAAGCTGCGTTTGAAGTAAAAACTCTAAGGTTCCGTTTACAGTTCCATCGTCGACGACGCGATTGGAACGGAACGATGCCTTCCATCGCGTCGGGCGCTGTTTCCGACGACGATGAGCACTTCGAACAGCCGGCGACGCGGTCACGCGATTACGCTACTTGCACATACGTAATTGTGCACACATTTCCGGGTCCACTACTAAGGACAACTGGAGCAGCAATACTGCCCCAAAATCCACCGCGATCAGCAACGTCGTGCCCATTTCTAGAGCGAGACGCGATCTGACGCTGAGCGACGCGATCATTCACTTCGGCCTCTGCACATGGCATCGCGTTGCGTGGGAAGTATAAACGGGCCTTAGACGATCACCATCATTTGCCCAATCGACCTGTAGCTCGCGACGTTGATAACTTTACCATGGCCGACTCCACCCAGGTAGTTACTATACACATTGTAAATCCGCAAGAATCTTTTCGGATATTCGAGTAGGATATTCCGATCAGTATCGCCCGAAAATCAGAGGCCCGCAAAATCAGAGTTATCCGAATCACCCAATTGTCCGAAGGTTTTTGATCGGATCCAATGTTTAGTAGCTGAGGGCCCAACACTTTGTCCTGGACTAAGTTCCAACGACGAATCCGTGCCCTGGAAACAGCGGCGTGTCTTCATCTTCTCAGCGGCGCAAAAACTGCGCATTGAGCTCTTTCTGATTGTTGTACGGCTTCTCAGACACCCGATCAAGTTAAGCGCCTCCGGTAAACAGTCGAACAATCGACAGCGCGACAGCTAGTTTCGCCTTCATCGCTAATCCATCGGTTACACAGCCAGCCAACCACCCGGCGGCTACCGTACCCGCCTGGACGTCGTCTCGCTGACAGCGCGACAGCCTCAGGGACCGGCTTTTGACACGATTTGCGCTCTGGCGCCACTTAATCACATCGGATTATCATCAGCGAGCAGATTCGCCGGCCGTCCTCCTCCCCGAGACGCCGCGAAATACGCCGACACAGCGGGTTACGGTGCTGTGTTTTTCACATGGGAGTCCGAGGAGCAGCGCTGAACTAAAACTCTTTATTACAATATATGTATATGGGAATGACATGGAACACGGCGGCATGCGACTATGCGGGTGGCGACTTCTTCGGTTGCGGCGGAGACTTGGAGGTGCCGCTGATGACGGTCGTCTTCGCCCGCTTCACTCGGGAGGACTCTTCCTCGTCGCTCAGGTCGCAGTCGCTCTCGTCCGACGCCGCGATCTTCGTTCCGCCTTCTTTGCCGGATTCGCGTTTCAATTTTCGCTCCTTGGCGCGACGGTTCTTGAACCAAACCTGCAACATCATACCACGTAGTGAAGTTTAGCCGCTTCGAAACTATGAAACATAAACTCGAGAAAAATGGATTTTTGAGTAGCTTTACTGTTGGAGGCAGACGATTTGGAATTAATTCGGATATCCTAACATAAGCCGTAAAAAAGCAATTTTTTTAGTGTAGGAATTTCTGGTGCGGACTGTTGATGCCCATAAACACTTTTGTAAGGCTAAAGGTATTTAACGTAAGGTATACCAGCACATCAAGCACACATCACAGTCATTCGATTCTCATCTGGTCTACACAGAATTCGCTTTTTTGATGAAGGCAAAGAGTCTCAGTGAAATTCTTAATTGAGAAAATCTAGAAACAGCTCCGAGTCCCATTTTCTATAAGGGTCTGCACTGCGCCTCCATTTCCTCTCTTTTGCTTCACTTAAAGGAATAAACTAGGGGAATTCTAAGAAGGTAAAAACTCTGTAAGGTCGAGACCCATAAAAAATCGCTTAAAGGTTTATGCTACACAAATTACTGACAGATGCAGCATAAATTTAGGGAGATTGGAATCTGCTTCGAACTAGAATAATTTAGAATCTATACTAGTCGGAGGGGATCGTCCGGTGTTTTGACTCTGCATGCCTCCTTGAATTCGTCTCGGAGTCTCAGCTGCCGCCAAATGACACAGTGACATCCATGAACTCAGGAAAAGTGATGCCGTGAGATGCTGGACGCAACTGGCACCTTAGCGATGTCCCCTTCCGACCCCTTATTACCGTTATTCCTTATATCCTTATTTTCAGTTCTAACCAGTCAACAGGGACAACACTAGGAAAGCGGGAACACATACAAACAGATGGCCTTTTTTGCAGAAAGAAAAAAGCTAAAAAATTGCATAAAAGTCTACTGGTAGACTAGTCAATGTGCCGTCATCTCACAATAATTTTACTGATAGCATTCTCCAAGTTCTCTTTCTGCAAAACCTCGGCACTTCTTAAGGATGTCGATATTTCTGTGCCTAACGATTCCCTTTACTGGCAGTTTCTAATTTTCCAATTATACTACACGTGCAATGCTACACGTAGAAGCGATTGAAAATGATATTTTTAAAGAAAAAATTGTCGAGGCTTATAGCTTGAATAGGTCAAAGTCTAAGACGAACCTCCACCCGTTCCTCCTTCAAATCACATTGTAAAGCTAGCTTCTCACGTAGCGACACATCAGGATAGTGCGTTTCGGTGAAGGTGGCCTCCAGAATCTAGATCACATCTGATCCATTTATGATCAGAAAGAACTATGCCTCGGCTCTTAACTCATTCCACACCTGTAGTTGCTCCTCGGAGAAGATTGTACGATGTCGACGCTTTCGTTTACCACTGAAGTGAAACGACGGCAAGAAGGACGTCATGATTGGCGTCGAGACGAGACCGTGATCTGAAGCGAGCAAGCCTTTTTCGGAAGTACCACGACAGTAGGTAGATTAGGATGAAAAATATGTCTATTCATTAGTTTGTTATTCATTCATGCAGTTGCAAATTCCGGACCTTGTGTTTATCACTTGAAGAATTGTCTCTTCGAGACCTAACCGTAGTATCGGCAGTGCTCTTAAAAGCTTTTGACGCAGCAACAAAACATCTGCATGTTGCTGCACAGATTTTATCGCTAACTAACAATCCAGGCCCTCAATACTCAATATCTTCAAAATGCATCACTGTGGGTCGTTCTCGTGCAGCAGAAAGTTCTGGCAGTAGAACGCACGGCGCATCTCAAAAGGAAATCGACTGCTTCGAGCTTCACCTTCATCTCTTATCAGATGAAGGTATGCCCTTCTATCTTTCTATTCCTTTCTTTCTTCCCACTTTCAGAATGAGCCGTCTAGCTGAGCTTTAGCCAAGCACAAAACATTTCTGAACCTGGGAGCAATAGCAGTCCAAGGATTTTACTATGACACAATTTAAAAACTATTTTATGGGCTAAATTTTTCATCATTTACTGATTGAAGACTTTTCTAAATAATGCCAATTTAATTGCTTTTCTAGAAATATGTGACATACGAATATGAGGAGGCTCAAAAACGTTTAGCCTTACGCATTCTCAAAAATTTTCGGCAGAAAAAAGTGAACAGAAAACGATGTTATTCGTAAAATTTGTAATTTTATATAAATATAGAATAAATCGGCAATTTTAAGAAAGATTTGGAAACAACAATAATTTTTGAATGCCTATGTAATTAAATCTAAAGTGGTAGCAAAGATTACCCTTGCTAAAAAAAATTGAGCTAAAGATCTCAAAGGATTTCATCGAGTCAAGTTAGAAACGAGTTAGTCACTTTTCTGGAATTAGAACCAGTCTTGAATGCTTTCTGAAATTATGGCGCATATAGCATTTATACTGGGCTTCTAAATTAACCCGTAAAAAATAAAAATAAAATTCAAAAATGAAAGAAAATAATTCAAAAAAATTCACTTTTGCCGGCTTATTCCAAAAAAATTACCTTAACAAAAACAGACATAAAAAATTTAGACGTCATTTGCATTTTAGGATTACAATGCTACACTTTTTACGACAAATTAATGTTTGCTGGGAATGGAATAAAGCCTAATTTTTTCAGTTTCCTTTTGCCTTTTTATTAATCCACCTTGTTACAAAAGAGAACTCAAATAAAAAAGCAATAGCAACCGTTGTGTTTTCCTTCTCAGTTCAAAAATTTCGATTAATTCAATCGGACTTGTAAAATACTGAAAGAATTTTAGATGCAATAGTAGTCCGCCTGGTGAGTCTTTCCAGTAGGAGAAGCTGTCACCAAAGTTGGGCTATTTCTGCTGGCTCAAGATCTGAGGCACCTAAATTGATCCGTTTAGAAGATATTGGCATTGCATTACTGTACTTTCAGGAGTTCTCCTAGTTTTTTCTATACTTTCCAAATTTAATCTTCTAGAGCCGAACGGCCAAGTGCTAGCCAAAAGGGCAAGAAAAGAGAGGATCAAATGACAATTTTCCCTGACAGCTACAGCCTAGAACAACGCAAACTTCAGAATTTCTTTCAGGTTAACCCGCGTTTCTTCTGCAAAAGAGCGAAGAACCTACGCCTCTCGGTCCATTGTTTCTTCTGTTTAGTGCTCTAGTCGAACGCCACCACCTCACTCACATGCGCTCCAGCGGTCGGGGTTCGGAAGGAGGTGGAGGCTGTCGGGTCGTGGCAGTAGTAGGTAGGTAGTATTGCCCTACCGTGCGCATTGGCAAACAACGACCATTGTGGAGGGGCGCGAGCGATGCCAGCCAGAGAGCATCGCCCTCCCCCTCGCACAGTCAGTCCGCTCCTCTTACCGTATTACGGACGAGGATTAGTCGCAAACACGGACGGCGGAACCGTGCTCGCGACCTGGATTATCGCTTAGGCTTCTCCAGTGCAGGGGGACTCTGGATTTTTTTCCCAAGCGGAGCTGAGCTTTGGCAGTTGGTGCCTGGAGGCATAAGCACTTCTAACTACACAGCCTTCTTATCAACCGGGTCCAGTGAATTCTTTTTCATCACTAGCTCATTTGCCTTTATGAAAGTTCGAGCCATGCATAGACGGTCCGTCCAAAACCGGCAAGGTGGGGAAGGACCGTCCCGCCTTTAACTTCAGATGAGCCCTCACTTCACAACGCCGACCTTGGTGATTTAGCGAAGAGTAGGATAACAACTTCAAGAACCTGCTGAGGATGTATGTAAAAAGAAAAATGTAAAAGAGGTCAATAAAGGTGTTAAAAACTGGGTTAACAACACTGGAAATGGTGGAAAGTAGAGTAGAGTAGAAGTTTCGATATCTAAAATGCCTTTCAATGTTCATCTTGCCATACAATGAAACATTGAACAATGTATTTAGACTAACCTAAAAGCTTTTACGAGCCATTGATTAAGACCGCTCTTATTACGCTCTGCTTTCGCTTACGTTTTGCTCTATTTTCCATTCGAATTGACAGAAGAGAAATCGGTAGCATTCATTGCTTCACCCTTCGAAATGCCTACTTACTACAGAAAATATCGTTCAGACGACGCAGAGGTAAAACTCGTAGAAATGTTTAAAGACATTTTTAACGAAGATGGTTTTGTGCCTTTTTCGTACCTTTGTGGAGGATCAGAAGAAGGCCAAGAAGCGACCAAATAAAGAGTTCGTGATGATCGCTGTGGACAGAACCGCAGCTCCGAGATGACGTTTGACTATTCATTGGACTACTTTTTTTCGGTTTTTGAAACAACACTAAATAGCTAGCAAAGTTGCTCAAATCAGTAATAAATACCCAGGTTTTTCAATAACATTTTAATGCCAAGGTACCGGAAGGCCAATGAGAGGAAGATGTTTCGCAGAGGTTTAGCGCATAAGTTTGTCAAATATCAGCAGCACGTCACGTACTTCTAGTGAAATATATTAGCTGAAAAATCAAAAAATATAACTACCAACAAATATGTTATTTAAAAAAGTTTGACGAAAAGTGAAGCTAAATAAGGTTATAGTCTAAAGACTCGCTTAGCCACCTGCTGTTTGCAAACTTCTGCTTTACAACATCCCCAGATGGCCAAAGTAAAATGAAAAGCTAAAGCTATTGTCAAGTGGACAGTAACGAACTCACGTAAAAAAGGGTAGGCTGCTATGGACCATTGTGCAGTAGGATGTAGCATTTCAGCAGGCATTGAGATATGTGGTAACGGAAATGGCAGACGAGCCGAGAGAATGTTCTCGATGGAAAAGTTGTTGTTGAGTCCGGAGCTGAATAACCAATAATAACTTTACCTCCGGCCTTTGCAACGATTTTTGGAAAATGATGGCTCAAAACAGCAATTTTTCAACAAAAGATCCTAGGAAATTCCGGCTTGGCGAAAGGCGAAATAGCGTTGCCTGCGAACGGTATTTCCCTACAGGAGCTGCTCTTGGTGATCCAATATCGCACCGTACCTGCTCGGTGTGGCCATGGCCGTCATGCAGGACCGAATCTGCTCCTGATTCGCCAGATAGTACGGATAAGGCAGCGACATTTTGATGGTGGTGATGAGCGATGTGCTGTGCGCGATAGACGGGGGCTACCGTCTTCCCGAGACGAAACCGCCGCGGCCCCGCCTCGTCGCCGTGCTGATTCGCTGGCCACGCCTCCCGAGTCGCGCTGAACGGTCCGCGCCGGCTGCCTTGAAGTAGCAAAACGTCCTGTTTCTCGGCTCTCCTTTCTGGGTTATCTGCAAATGATTTGGTCTGAGCATTGGTAGGTGCTATCTTAACGTCCAAAGTCTTTCTACGATAGCGATGGTGTGTAGTGGTTGCGTGTTCGAGCTCCAGAAAATGGAGCTGAAATAAGTCTGATGAGCAGAGGATTAGTTGTGGAGCAGAGTTATGAGTTCTTCAATGATTGACGAAAAACGTTTAGAATATATTGTAGACTTACAAAACGCTTGTTATTTAAGGATCTATTAGGGTGCTCTATGTTTTAGTACTAATCGACTTAACTCATATTGTCTCAAGGTTTATAGGGATTAAAATAAGACAAAGTTTTCAATGGGTGCGTTTAAATTTGTCACTCTCAGAAATATCGGCAGCTTTTCAAAATCGACACTTTCCTAAAGGTTTTTCGAATAGAATGCAACAAGAATATCCGATAATTGGGAAGGCGCGAGCTCAAGAACACGGAAACAGCTCGCCGTTCAGCCGTAGGGAAGGTGTGCAGAAAGTAGTTCGGTGTCAGCGACTAGGTGCCGGTCGAGCAGAGGTGTTGAGATGATGCGGTGACGGTCGGTCGGTGCACGTCGTCGTCCTTGCGCGAGCGCACTGAAGCGGACACATCGCGTTCGTTCGCTCGTTCTCGTCGCCCACCACGTCCTCAGATCTGCTGGGATAAACGTCTGTGTAATCACATCAAAAAGAGAGACGACTTGAGCCACTTAGACACGGTCCGCTGGCTGCAGTGGTGGAAGAACCACACACTTTACTGGCCATATTCCTCTCGAAATCCTTGGAACTCCCGGCAGGCTGTGCATACAAAAAATCGCTGAAGGGGTTTGATTGAAATTGACAGCGCATTTATTTTGTACGTCCAACAAAATTTAGCATAACTGTCATCATTTATTACATGTGGCTAACACAGATAAAATTTGAAACGAGAACAAAAAGTTAAAAAAGAGGGTAAAATCAGCGTAAATCCTCCATGGAATACAATCAAATCATGTCTGAAAGCATTCTGATCAATTCAGTGTTTAAAAATAAATAGAATTTATCTACTTATCATATTATATTTATTGAATAGACTATACAAGGCAGGAGAATAACGTTAAAAAACAACATTGAACAGACGACAAAGGTTGAACGTTAAACATCGGTGTATCAACAAAACTGTTGAAAACTATTTTTGTACCGAAAGAAAAAAAGTGGGAAAGATTGAAACAGTTGCCCTTCTAATGAGTAAAAAAATGTTATCTTTCAAATAAAATTTACATTAGTCGCCCTTCCAAATAAAAGTGTGAAACTGAAGTATTTTGGCGAAAAATAGCGTAAGATTTTCTTAATTGCTCTGGGTTCCTTTTCGTCGTCGCCTTATCTCAAATGGGCTGCAGTAAAACGCTACTCAAAGAATTCTATAAAAACGGCTGAAAAACCTCCTCTGAGAGAAGTAGCGCTACTGAAAGGCCGACGTAATATTACACACATGCCCACTGGCCCGTCCAGTTCCCCTCCCGTTCCACGATTTTTGTAGAAACGACTCTCAGAAACCCTTTCTGTTCTAGAGATTTCGTGAGGAAAAAACCGAGATTCAATTTCTGCCTAAATTTCCGGAGAGCGCAATGGAGTGAGACCTAAAGGAGTGGCACCTAGCTGTTATTGTTTGGCCTAAGTTTATTGCATTAATAAAAAGCAACAGCTTTCGCTTCACTTGAACACTCCGCCCCATCACTCCATTGGATGAAAAGTAATGTGGGAGTAATAAATAAATTCAAAAATTACAAAAGTACCATGTTAAAATAATCGGACGCCAATTGGACAAGGTTATGTAAGTTTTTCTGTCAAGTCATCGGTGTTACAGCGCTTAACTACTTATTAGAATCTCGTCATAGTTAAGTAAATTATCAAAGAGCAAAGCCATATAAGTGTGACAGTAACTTTAATTATAAAAGCGTGGAAAACGAAGATTTTTTGCATTTTGCACGACCGGTCGCACTACTTTAGCGGATCAAACGCTTCTGAGGAAGACGGAAGCGTCGAAACGTTAATCCTGGCAATAAAGATCCGCCATATCAACCTCGAACGGCACAAAAGAAACATACTGACAACAATTCTCTTCAATGCCGAGGTTTTATGACGAGAGAAGCTGGAAAGCTCGTAGAATTTTTATTCGATCCCAGGGTGCGGTGATCTCAGCTTTTTGAAGTTTCTGAGGCCAAATTCGGTGAGCTACGTCAGAGGTACCAATGCAGTCGGCGGTTTCTCTGCAAGAGCCGACTTTTTCCCTTTTATTCGCTCTGTTTTTCCCTTTTATGATGTACTTCCTCAACTAGAAAAATATAATAGCGTTCATCTGTAGCCCGATTTATAGATAGACAGTTGTCTCTGTCTTTGTGAGCAGCCCCACGCTTCTTTGCTTCTTTCTGGCTTCGAACTGTGTGAACAGTTCCATGAGAACCCAAGTGGAGCTCAATGTGTCGTGAAGATGAGTGGGAGAGGACGATCGTCTGCTGATGTAGGCGTTTGCCCAGCGAGCAGCTTGACTTTTTGCTGTGTATGCGAGGGATTTGCCGAGGTGGTGCGGAGTCTGATCCGCTGGTAGCCGAGTGTGTACATCGCTGATCCTGCTCACCCACAATGGCGTTAAGTCGTTGTTTTGCTAATGCTTTCGCAAACAGACGAGGTCGGAAGTGGGAGGTGGCGGCGCGGAGGGGGGGGGGGGGGCGAACACCGAACGCGCCCAGCTGGATGACACACTTCCTCACACCTACGTCCCGAACACGAAGAGACACCGCCGGCACGCAGCTCCCTGACAGGAGCCGCTCCGGATGCGCACCGGAACCGTCGGCTCCGGCACCACCCTCTACGGGTCATCGCCTTGAGTCGACTCTGCACCGCCTAACAATCGAGCGAAGCCGTCGGAAGAATGCGGGCACTTCGCGTTCAAAAAATAACGGTGAAACGAGGTGAAGACGTCGTTACAACAACACATTCCCGAAGCAATGGCCCCTTGAAGCCTAAAGGTAATGACTTGAACCGTCTACCGCGATCTTCAGCTCAACTGGTTCCATTCTCACGTCAACAACCGGCTCATCCCGACGTACGTGTGACTGCCAACGTTCACACAAACGTTGCGTTGCGTTTAACTAAACAGCGTCGGTGGTGTACTGGCGTAGCTCCTTGCCTAATAAGCGTGACTGCGGGTTTAAGTCCCGCCTGAGGCCAGAGTTTTGATCGCAACAAAACATCGTAACAACAACTTACGACCTCAGTGACAACCACTTGAGGCACAAAAAATTAGTTAATTATTCGCAGTAGAATAATACAAGAAATACAAGATTTATATAAATTAATACAAGATTTGCTCAAAATCAGTTTACTCTGTATTGAGGATCAGTAGGCATTATCCATTAGATCCGAACACAAATCTTCGGATAACTGGATGATTCCGATAACGGCGACTTTGTGGACCCCGGATTGATTCGGAAAGGACATGATAAAGATAAAGGACGGCGTTATTTAATTCATTTTGGGATGCGCCACGCATTCTACTTCTACGGGATATCGTGGACGCGACTTAAATGCGTAATTGGCCATACAATGACTTGCGGTGGCCAACCGATGAACAAGTCAGCGCTCTATCCTTTCTAGACGAGTCTGGTGCCAATTCACCGACCTCGGAGGTTGGTTGGCCTGGGCGCGAAATCCAAACCAGGAACCTGGTATTGGATGCAAGCGACAGCCGGCACCTCCTCTGACTGCGCTTCACGCGCCCTCAGAAGGGATATATCTGACCGTATATCCAAAAATGAATCATTCGGATTCAATGTAAAGTGGGCGAGGTATTGCACATAGAAGTTTTAGGCGCTTATTCTGGAGAGCCGTTTAGGAACAAGTTCCCTTCTTTACCATTTTAACGTGATTTAACTTCATATTGGATAGTTTTTTAATCAAATTGCACAATTTTTGAAGCAAGTTGGGTGGATACTGACAGACCTCGAGGATATCGCGGATGTTATGTGCGGTCAAACAGCGCCGGTGGTGTAAGGCGAACATCGCTGCCCGGAAAGCAGAAGATGCGGGTTCGAGTCCCGCCTGGCGCAAGAGTTTTGATCGCAACAAAACATCCTGTAACAACAAGTTGGACACCTTTCGGGCTAGTTTAGCACGAGATGTGTCCTGTTTGGTTCGAAAAGCGTCTGGAAATTGTTCAAATATATAGAGAGAGCGCGCGAAAGGTATCCGCACAGAGATTTCAAATATTACACGGTAACTAAGAGGCTCTAACCAGCACTGTAATTGTAATGTTCAAGAAAATGTGGATAATGGATAAAGGGCTGTAGTCGGCTAGTCAATCCCTTTGAGTAATGCGCCGCGCATTCTATTTTTAAGCGATAGCGTGGAGGTAATTTGGACATATTTAGCCTACATATGCATTCAATGACCATTCCATGGACTTGTCAATGTTTTATCCTTCTCAGACAGGTCTAGTGCTAATTCGCCGGCTTCAGATTGCTTGTTTCAGGTTGGATCGAATAACTTTGAATCGCTCGGTGCCTCCTACTGCGCTACCACGCGTCCAGAGTTATAGGCTGAGTTCCACCATACGGACTTTCCTGTTCCTTTTCTTCATCGATTTTTCTGGTTATTTATGAAGATTGAACTTCTAGTGAAAACATCCAGTTCGATGTGCTCATTGCAGTGGAGAACAACGTCTGCTGAATAGGAGCCCATGGAAACAGTGGCGACTCACGTTTCAGGGTCAGGATATGGAGAAGAAGCCGCGTCCATTGCATCTGCATGAGCCCATATAGAAGAGACGCAGCTCTAGGACAGCTACTAGGCAACTTCGAAAATAGGATAGCCGATGTTACCGCTTCTCATCCTAAAGAGAAGAGGTCAGATTAAGCCAGAAGGGGGGAGGGAGTGTATGCGGTATATAAAGGGGAAGCACTCTCACGACTTGGCACTCATCATGCACATACCACACCCACCCGTTCGTGGGTATACAGCTAGGTGGGAGATACTCGACAATCCTCGTCGCTGTCTCAGCATACCTGCGAGGGCTTCTTCACCTTTATGCCGAGATCCTCGAGTATCCTCCACCTTGTGGTATAGTCGCGATTGGCTGGGTAAGGTTATGGCGAACGCCACATCCTGGGTAATTTTGTCTGTCCTGCTGCGCACACCTCTGCGCCTAACCATGGATGAATGCGGTCCCAGAAGATGCTGCTATGAAGTCAGCTGCTAACAACAAACTTTGGAGATCGACTAGGTAGTGGTGTCTAGCACATTGTGATGCCAGCGGCCAGAAACTGAACCTAATGAAAGAGAAGCACCTCTCCCAAAGAGGCTTGCATCAATAATATGTCAATAATAAGGTAGATATATTAGGATTAATGTTTTTCATTTTGCTCAAGCCTGGAGCGGTTTCTATAAAGCATAGAGGTTATTAGAAAGATGTTTAGTTGTAATCGAAACTCTTGCGCCAGGCGGGACTCGAACACACACTTTCTGCTTTACGGACAGCAATGCTACGCTTTACACCATTTAGGAATTTTTTCCGAAGCTTTTCAAATAAATCTTCTTCTGAAGAAGTTTTTCGTAGAACCTTTCTAAACCTAATGGTGAGCATTTCAGTGCCCTATAATTATCAGTGGTGTG
The DNA here is from genome assembly GCA_947359475.1 of Heligmosomoides polygyrus bakeri. Lineage (NCBI taxonomy): Eukaryota > Metazoa > Nematoda > Chromadorea > Rhabditida > Heligmosomidae > Heligmosomoides > Heligmosomoides polygyrus. The sequence continues at coordinate 102,273,432 of OX375869.1, forward strand.
TAATGAATTAAATCACCTGTATCACCTGTCTTCCCGTTATATATCTATATATTTATTTATTGCATGGAAACCCATGTCTCCTGTAAGCCGTTGACTATCGATTTGCTCGAGTCGGCGCCAGCAGCGCCTCCATTCGTCCCTGCCACGTGCCAGAATGCTCCAATGAATCCTCCTAGCTCGAGGGACACGAAGAGCGTCATATCGGTCATCCAGGGCTTTCACGAAGAAGTCCGACCAACGCGCTGGTGGGCGTCCTGGTGTTTTCTTGACATCCCTTAAAATCTTGGTCCATGCGACAGCGTCTCAGATCTTCGAACGTTGACGAAGCTCAGAACTCCGGAGGCCTTCTCTCACTTACATGGGTCATGTGACACCGAGCATCGTCCTCTCGATTCCACGCTGCGCGACGCTGATCGCGTGTTCATCCTGCTTTTGTGTAGCACAGGTCTCTGACAATGAGGCGTATGTTAGCGCAGGAAGAACAGTGGAGTCGAAGGTGAGCACCGGATCGGACGTTCTTCGTCTTCTTCACTTTTTCGATGCTCTTGAAAGCTCCCCAAGCCGCTTGTTTCCTCCTGCTCAGCTCCGGCGCTAGGTCGTTGGTCATTGTCCTTTGCGACCCAGATAACGTAGCTGGAACATGCGGAGATGTTCGTCTCGTTGAGGTGAATGGGGCATCAGAAACTTGTCCGTTCCTCATGAGCATCGTCTTCGTAAGATTCAGCTCCAGTCCAACGTTCCCACATACACGATCGAAGTCGGCCAGCATTCGCTCCGCCTGACTGATGCTCGGTGTTATGAGCACGATGTCGTCAGCGAAGCGAAGATGGTGCAGTTGCCGGCCGTCGACCTTCACTCCCATGCCTTCCCATTCTAGTTCGGGGATGACGTTTTCGAGGGTGGCGCTGAAGAGCTTCGGGGATATGGTATCCCCTGCCGAACCCCTCTCTTCACGACGATGACGACGTCGTTGTAGAATGGTGAAATCTTGGTCGTGAATCCACTGTACAGCTCTCGAAGTACTCCGATATACTGAGCAGGAGCGCCCTGAGTGAGCAGAGCTTCGACGACCGCTTCAGTTTCGACGGAGTCGAATGCCTTCTTCAGGTCGATGAACGTAAGGCACGGCGGCAACTTGTACTCTCGCGACATTTCGATGAGCTTCGTAGTGGTGTGTATGTGGTCGATCGTGCTGAATCCTCTCCTGCTCCTGCTTGTGCGCATGGCTGTCCTTCGTCCAGCGTTCTGCTATTCCTATTCAGAATGACTCGGGTGAACAGCTTGTAGACTACGGACAGCCGGCAGATCGGGCCACAGTTGCCAATGGCGTGCACGTCTCCCTTCTTGGACAGCAAGATGGTCCTGCTGGTCTTTCACTGAGATGGAACCTTGCACTCCGACAGGTAGCGTGTGAATAGCCGCGCCAGGGTGTTGATGAGCGTTGGCGGGTAGTGAATTAAAAACATTTATTATTGATGTACATTACAAGATTAATATGTAGTGCCAAGAAGTCGGCTGAATTAGTTTCTTCCTAATTGACTGTGGCATATAATATCTTCAGTAAAACTAATAGCAAATATTTGACAAAATGAGACATAAATGTTTGGGAGTGTCTTCGGGAGGTGCGTTATCGGTATCGGTGTGAATCAGAATATTTCTCAGTCATTTTGACTGTGAAAAATTCATCACAAAGTTTGTTTGTAAATCCTTGAAGTTTCGAGAAATTATGTAACGTCATCTCTTTCGTTGGATTGGAATGCAATTTACAGCTTGACCAAGAGTGTTGAAGCCTTTCTCTCTACGTCACGTCTGTTCAAATCCAACGAAAGTATCTATGTAGAAGGAGAAGCCCCGTTGAGGTTCGCGTTGCTGGCTTCTGAGAGTTCACCTCTTCTTGGGTCAACGTTTCCTTAGGAAGCAGCTTTATAAGGTGAAAGGTGTTCGAATGATTTCCGAATGTTCCCTCGACTTTTCTAGGATTTGACGAAGGTGACAACGCCGAAACGTTAGCCGAATGAAGGTCTGTCTTGGTTAACAGCTGTAATGAGGATCTTCTCATCCAAACCTGCGTCGTTTTAATATCTCTTTCCCTCGCTACTCACCAAGCAAATAGCGTTCAACCGAGGAACGCGGCGAGGACTGAAGGCTGCTTCAGAACGACTACACTGGCGGTGGGCGCGTTGTGAATAAACAAGACGTGTGCCGTGTGTAGTGGATCTTCTCTGATTTCACTTCGACTCCACGAATAGCCGCCTCGGCTGCTATCCTGTCCGCTCTGATACCGTACCGCAGTTGCAGGCTGTGTTGTTGTGAGGAGAACATTCGAGATCTGCTTCTCCGGTTTCACGATCTCCTATCGCTCCGGCTGATTCAGCTCTCACGACGCCGGCAAGACATTCAAACGAGACTTCGTCGCCGCCATCACCTATGCAGCGCAGGTCAGCAGTGCTGCTCATGTTTAGGTAATTAACACCTGCACTTGACCAGGCAGACACATAACACGCTTGGCCTGCTCATCGCTAAAGTAGCTGGACAAACTGACTGGGGGAGAGAGAGAGCAGCTGACGTTACCGTAATCCGACTCGTCGCCCCGTCTTCACACCTGGTCGCTTATGAAAGGGCGCGCGCGCTGAACCGCCATATGCTGCTGGCCGGCGTAATCGCTTAATTGTTTCGACACTTTGGCCCTCGGATTCATAAACATCGCCGCTTTGCTTGATAGACGCCGACACCCGCCGGAAACGGCCGCTATCGCTTGAGGTGAGACCGTGATGTCGTGAAGAACTGAACGAGACGACTGTGCTCTCTTCAGTCCAGCGATTCCCACAGTCCCACATTTAGAGTCTCTAGAAAGGCTAGCAGCCTTGGGAGGGTCGTTCGTCCCTCGGTCGCAACCCTCCACGCTGTCCATAGCGAGGGCGCCCCATAAGTCTTGAAACAAAAATAGGCCATCTTATTGGAAGATCTTTCTCAGTCGCATAAAACAACACGCTTCAGACGCACGTCAGCGAACACCTGTTCGACTATGATAACCCTCACCCCAGCTACATTGCGCCCAAGACCCAAAAGCGGAGGCAACTTCGGCCTAGAACTGTAGAGATTAGCCTTTGAAAAGGCCGAAACGAGTCTCAGGAAGCCTAGAATTTCCACTGATTTCGTGGTAAACTCCATGAGACCAGCAGGGTGGTGCATACAGGCTTTCCTTCGTTTACTCAACTAACAAGGAGAGCCTCCAAACTTGCGGTGAGTCTTTGCGATGGAATTTTTACAGGATTAGGGTCCCGTGTGGTGAGTCCAAAACCATAGTTAATTTTTTCAAAATGCTCTTGTGCGGCCGAAAAAAGGCGTGCGAAAACGTGAGCGCGAAGTTGGTCACGCCCTGCTGCCACCCAACGAATGTGGTCGGTTGGCGCAGTGGATGGAGTTCTCGCTTCACATGAATGTGGTCGTGGGTTCGATCCCACCTGTGCTGATGTTTTTGCATTTTGCGATTTATCGTCTGTGATACTCTTTATCCCAATTTCCAACACATTTTTGAACAAGAGCATGGCAAACAACGTCATTTGCGTTCATCGGGCTCTTTGAAAGTGGAAAGCTGAGAATTTTTGACTTCCAGGTTAAGCAAGTCAAACACTGATGCCAGATTCGTGATAAGCACCCCAAATAACCCCCACGCATAAAGTTTGGGCGAAATAGGTGGTTCTGACCTCACCACCCTCACTCGAGCCAGGGCCTGGAGCGGACATTGCACCTCGGTCACAGTGTCAAACAAGGGCGGTCATTGAGGTGCGAAGCCATTCGAAGTGGAAACAAATTGAATACGTTAGGCGATGGAGGGCCACACGGAGAGTAAAATATCGATGTTATTACGTCCTTTTTCTGAACGGGTTGTAGAGAGAAGCATAGATGTCCAGAATTTCTGAAGACTTGTGGATGGGCATTCAATGACATAGGAGCGCACATCAGATGAAGGCTTCTGTGTTACAAATGAGGAGCGATATTAATCTGCTGATCATGTGCCATGCAGCAACGACCTGGAACAAATTCAATGTTCAGTCGTACTCGTGACTTATTATTGTGCTATGTGTAGTTTTTCAGCTGCAATAACAGCTGTACAAGGCGCAAAAGGGGCGAGGACTCAGTTGTGAGGGGGAAGGAGTAGGGATAAAAGGATATTCCAAAAACAGCTCCGTGCGGTCGTCGTGTGCGGTCGGTGCCACCTATTCTCTGCTATTGATCTATTTCCTGATCCGGCGATGGCTTCTCTTACTTCGACGGACTCATCGCTCATGGCTGCGAAAAGCAGTAGGAATGGAGATGGAACCGAGTTCGATGCAACTTCTTCGGCAGAGATCGCTTCAGCCCTCGAGCAGCTGCGAGCGGACAAGAAAACTCCTGCGTTCTTAAAGAAATTGGTCAGTCACATTTTCCATGTGCAAGATCATCTCTCGTCTTTAGTGACTAAAAACGTGGAGCTGCATGAGGAAAACTCTCGACTTCGAGCTGAAAACGCGGCCCTCAAGCAGGCTCTCGCTGATTCCAAGACGGTCGCTGCCCAATCCTCTGTTCCGCCTTCACCTACCGAAGATAGTTTCGAGGAGAAAGAACGACTCCGATCAATAGTCATAAGTGGCATATCCGAGTCCAGCGCCTCATCATCTGTCGCCAGAGCTCTTCATGATGTTGACATCGTGAAACAAATATTCGATCATCTAGAGATGGAATGTGTGCCACAAGTTGTGTATAGGCTAGGTAAGCCTTCTGAAGGCAGACCTCGCCTTTTAAAAGTTGTTTTGCCGAGCACATATTTCCAGAAGTTATCACTCAGGAGAGCTTCTAGGCTCCGATCCTTTTCCTGTCGAGGGGTGTATATACGCCCTTCACTTTCCAAACAGGAAAGAGATCGGATCAGAGAGGCTAAACTTGCAACTAATAGGTCTGCAATAGATAGTAACCCCTCTCATCAACTAAGCCAATCTTCTGCGGTAAACTAACGAGTCTTCCTCGGGTATCTGCAACGAACCTTAAGTGTTATTATTCTAACATTAGATCTCTTCAGAAAAATATTTCATATTTGATGTTTGCTGCAACATGTTTTGATTATGACGTTATAATGCTAACCGAAACTTGGCTAAGTGAGATAAATGACCTAGAACCTATCCTTGGGCAGATGAGAAAATCCTATCACTTTGTGAGATGTGACAGAGCTCAAAAAAGGGGTGGTGGTGTTGTTATTCTTATTAAGCGTTCCATAGCATTTGAGGTTGTCTGGCGCGAATCTTATCAAAATGCCTTTGAAATAGTGTGCTGTGATCTAAAGCTACTCCATACCACTATTAGAATGATTGTGGTCTACAGGACGCCTAGTTGCACCACCAATGGGACGATCCAGCTTACCAAGGTTTTGAGTGATCTAGCCACGTTTGAAGGGCCATGCGTTATTAACGGCGACTTCAACTTTCCTGACATTGACTGGGAAAAAGTTCCTCTGCACGCCTCTTCTTATGCATCGCAAGTGTTCTTAAATTTTTGCAACTCTAGCAAGCTTGTTCAAAAAGTTCTTAAACCAACTCGTGGTAATCATATACTTGATCTCGTTCTATGCAGCGACACGAAACTAATACGAGATTTACTTGTGATGGCACCAACTGGGTCAAGTGATCACTATAGCCTCTCTTACAATGTGAAAGCCTTCATGGATCCCCTGTACTTTCGCCTCCGAAGGTCCTTTCACAAAGCGCCATATGAAGACATTTGCCGATTTTTATGCTCCTTTGATTGGAGATATATTTTGGAAGCTCTACCTAATGTCAACGACAAGTATGAGTTTTTCCTATCAGTTTTGCATGCATCCATTCAGGAGTATGTCCCCCTTGAAAGACAACCCCTGAATGGAGGCAACGTTCCACCGCATCTGTCTAAGCTTTTTGAGCTCAAAGAAAAAGCCTGGCTGGACTCTCAAAGCAATCCATGTCTTCAGACCTGCGAACGTTTCAAGTTTATTAAAACTAAATTTGACCGTCTTCTCAGAAAATACAACAGTTACGTTGAACGGAAACTCTTGGACAATCCAAAAAAATGCTCGCTATATAAATTGCTGAATTCTAGGCTGAGGAAGTCAACTAAGATCCCGACGTTAGTAGATGACGAAGGGAACTCAGCTGTCACTGATTTTGAAAAAGCTTCTATGCTAGCCCTATATTTCAAAAAGTCGTACGCCGTTGATTCAGATAATAAAACATGGGTAGAGTCAGACTTTTCCACTCAAAGTGCCTCATCTGATAGCTTAGTTTGGTTTTACAAAGAAGATATTTTCAAGCATCTAAATGACCTACCGTTATCGTACACTACTACTCCTGACGATATACCTGCTTACTTCATTAAGAAGGTTGCTGTAGCTTTAGTTGCTCCTCTTGAACATATCTTCAATTTTAGTTATATGCATAGTGCAATACCAAATCGGTGGAAGCATGCATTCGTTACACCTATCCCCAAAAAATCGCCACATGATAAAGTATCAAACTATCGTCCTATTAGTATTACATCAATCTTTTCAAGAATTTTCGAGAAAATTTTGAAAGTGGCTCTTGTGAAACATATTGAAGCACATGAGGTAATACCAAAAAGTCAATATGGCTTCAGTGTTGGAAGATCAACTGAGACCTTGATGCTATCTACTTTGAATGATTGGACCAAGGCATTGGATGAAAACAATGACGTTGACGTAGTCTTTTTTGACTTCAGCAAGGCTTTCGATAAGGTTCCCTTCAAAGAACTTATTCTCAAACTGCAAATTGTTGGTATTCATCATAGAATTGTTAAGTGGGTGAAGAATTTTATCACAAATAGATCCTTCCAAGTGAAGGTTAATGAAAAATTTTCTCCGTCTTACACAATTACGAGTGGTGTTCCACAGGGAGGTGTACTGTCACCTATTCTCTTCATCATTTACACATCTGATTTACCTGACTTGATTGAACGACATGGCGTTAAGTGCAAAATGTTTGCTGACGATATAAAAATATACAGGAATATTACGTGTGCAGAGGACCATTTTGCCCTTCAATGTGCAGTTTCAGAGGTTGCCGATTGGTCGGACAGGTGGAAATTACCTATCTCGGCACCAAAGACTAGAGTTTTTCATCTCGGCAATTCAAATTCGGCTAGGCGCATTTACAACCTTGGCAGTAGCAAACTACTTAGTGAAGAAAGTCTGCGAGATCTCGGCTTTATCTTGGATAAAAAACTTACTTTTTCAGAACATTGTGAAATGATTGCAAAAAAAGCTGAAAGAATAACTCATAATATATTTAGAGCTCTATCTACGAATTCAGCAGCTCACTTGCTTCTTGCATACAAATCGTATGTTCGTCCAATATTGGAGTACGGCACCACTGTGTTTAGTCCTCACCGTAAATGCTGCATACAGAGACTTGAATCAGTGCAGAACGGCTACACTAGAAAGCTATGGTTACGTTTAAATGGCTATGACTACACCACCGTTCCATCAGCGCATGATCGTAATATAATATTCAAGCTGGAATCGCTTGCTATCCGTAGGAAGCGAAACGATCTAATTATGATTTTCAAGATGATGACTGGAAAGGTTGCACTTCCACTTACTGATCTTTACACAGTTCATCATTCTACCACTAGGGGTTGTAGATCTAAAATTCATTATCCTGTGGCCAAAAGTTGTGTTCGCGCATCCTTCTTTACTCAAAGGGCCGGCTCTGAATTCTTATTGTTTTCCAAAAAGCATGCTTTGCCATCTTCGTTAAACCAATATAAGTGGCTCGTTGACAGTTATCTCAAGACTCGATAGATTGCCCTTTCTTCTATGTTTGCGTTTATTATCACTGTGTTTTACCGCTAATTGTTTCTTTTGTTGCGTGTTGTGATACACGTATAAATAAATAAATAAATAAATAAATAAAGGACGGCGTTGATAGATCCTTTTGGGATGAACCACGCATCCTACTCCTACGGGATGACGTGGAGGCCATTTGAATGTGCGTGTTTGGTCTTCGCAATGAATTGCGGTGGTCTGCCGAAGAACATTTCAGCGCTCTGTCCTTCGCAGACGGGTCCTGTACCAATTCGCCGACCCCGGAGGGATGGAAGGTTTGCTTGGGCTCGGCGGGAAATACGAACCTGAAAACTGATATCAAGTGCCCGCGACAGCTGGCACCTCACCCAACTGCGTTCCAGGCGCCCAAGGGAAGAAGAGTAGAAAGTGCAGATGTGTTACCGTACTTACATAGAGGGCCTGACAGAAGTTGGGTAATCAGCCACGGCTTCCTTTGAGTAAAAAATTCTCAAGGATGACCCATCCTAGAACGGTCAAAATATTAGATTTCTTAAACCCGATATTGAGGAACGTGACGGTATGCAAATAATGGCTGCAGACGACAATTTTTTGTTTTCCAGAATTTTTTAAACATGTCTCCTTCCAAACCAAGGAATTCGCGTAAAATGAACCAAGTCAATAGAAGCCTTGTTCGATAAGCACAAAATTATAGCACCGTATTTTACGGACTCAACTGCGCTATTTAGAACCAAGAGGGAAGGACATGATAGCGGTTTCCCGTGCATCGGCCTAACTTCGTACCTGCAAAAGACTAGCTGCGACATTCGCCCATCTTTAGGTTCATTTATTCACTTTCCCAGAGAGTGAGGCCCGCTACCCACAGCCAACAAAATAAGTGTAGTCCAATATCTTCTTCGGAACAAATGAAGAACAAAACTCCGTAAGATGTGCTGCGATGCGGCCAGCGAAGCCATCCATACCATCTGAATTCCCTGATCATGCCAGGAGTGCCATCCTACGAATAAAAGCGCTCCAGCTTAATCTACAATCCATGTACAATTATTACCCTAAGCTGGACCAGATTTGGTCCATTCATACCGTTTCTGAACGACTGGGCCTTTGTTGGTGATACCGGGCTGGAGCCGTTGCAAGCTCTGTGCTTTTTACAGCTTTGTTAACAGTATTTTTTAATCTGAGAGCGATAACGCATTGAGTCCGCTGGCCACCACTAGTCATTAAGCAGCTCAGAAGCGCATTAAAATTCCCTCCATCGACATCGCGCAGAAGTAGACTGCGTGGGGAATCCCACGATGGGATTGACTAGCGCCGTCCTTTGCCCTTCCACTTATGGCGTCTTGGAGCCTGGAATCGAATCTCTGATCCTTCCTGCATTGGCCAAGTAAACAGTCATCAGTAGTAAACATTTATTGACCCTATTCGATTAGATCGAAACATAGCCAGCTGTACACTGCAGCTGCTCCCCACCCTGCTGTGCGGAATGCAGATCGGAGATTCACCACAAAACCACCGGTATTGCACATGTAAGGCAAATAACTGAACCGTATTCGGCATGAGAAGGGGCACGTATATTTAGAGGATTCACTACAAAGTGCCTAGTGAATAGGAGCGGTTCTGGCCGCCGGACGGGTGATTCCCTGCGGATGATCGCGCTCGTGCTCGAGGCGAATATGAGCGACCAACGGCTCCATGTCCAAAAACTTCCTGCCGCACAGTTTGCACGTGAAGTCGGCACGCTCGTCCTTTCTGAAACGACTTCAGCATGGAAACGGAAGAAGCGATGAGGAAGAAGGCACGCAGCAGAAGAAGTATGCGACTGGCACCTTTGCAGCGGAACAGCCGATGCTGCCAGAATCGAGTGATCGATCGCATCGTGAACGGCCGTCGGCAGAGGCAGGGTAAGCTGGAAAAGCGCACAGCGCATGCAGCGAACGAAAAATTCATAAAACGTCGACGAAGGCAGGGTTTACGCTTCAGTCGTTGGGTGCGCAAACTCGAGATGTATCGAACGCCTCAGCTGACAAATGAATATCGTTAGCTGCTATAGTGCTGCTCCGTCTAGTGAATTAGGAATAAACGCAGATCAATTGTCAATTTATCCGCCTTTTGTGCGCTTCTTAAGACCCAATGCGTGTACCAGCCCTGACACCGAACATACCTGAGCAGTTTCATGATCTTCGGACAGGAAATGAGCATCGCTCGCTTCTTTCGAGTGGAAATCCACCTCACACACATCGCACCTTAACATTCTTAACATAATGGGTGTAGAGAATGATACTTAAGGCCTATTCATAGTCGGCGACAGCAGCGACCAGGTCGCCCATTTATATCGACTCGATTTATCTGAGCGATCGCTTCCGATATCATTCCCTGTCGGTGCGGACTATGACCAGGCGTTAGGCCCGATTTATACTTCCGACGCCGAACAACACGACGGGAGTGGCCAAACTGATCGAGCGCGTCGTGTCGCTGTCGTGGACCATGAACAGGCCTTAAGTATCAATCGCTACATCCATTATCGATCGCGTCGCATGGCATCGTGTCGCACGCTGAAGTGCAAACAGGGCCTTATAAGGCTCTTATAAGAGCTCGCCTCGAATGTCGGCATGCAGTTCACGCTTATCCACTAATGTCAGGTAAGCAATAGATATGTGCAAACTGCATGAAGACACTCTCCCGATGGACAAATTAGCCTAGTCCTAGCCTAGGAGTGTTTATACTTAAGTCGTCGTGAAGCAAAAATATATAAGCCACTGATATCGACCACACTTCACAGACGACCTAGACCAGCGGCTTCCGTACTGCGACGCCGGACGTATACACACAACGTGTGAGCAAAATTAGGCAGAACATTTCAACAAATCTCTACTGACCTCTTCAGAAACTCGACTGCATCCGGAGGGGCCAGCAACTCGACTATACTCGGGTACGATGGATCAGCTGGTCTGGCTCTCATCACAACTGAAAAATAGCATATACGACCATTATTGGCCATCAAATTCGATGGCGCTGAGCAAGTGAAGCCTAAAATAATGGCTCATCGACTAAGATAATAAGAGGTCCTCAAAATACACTGCTGGACATAATGATAGATCCACTCGATTTTTTTTTCAAAACCTGCAAAGGCCTTGTGAGTATCTTTTGCACAGTAGTAGGGGCACTGACAAAGCTAAAAAATAACAACGAGAACTGTCCTCGTGTAGTGGCGAATTTCCAGAAAAATTCGATTATTATGGAACACAGCGTCAGGCGGCTGGTCATAATGATAGATCCACTCAGTAATAATAAGCCAAACTCGCTTCGGAGTGCTTGTTACGCCGAACTGTATTACTGCACTTGTCGTGTTCATCCTCCATCTGTGATGGTTAGAGGAACTCCCATTTCGGATTTCGAGAAAGGCTCTATTAATGGCATGACGAGCTGCGGCATGAGCAACATTAGGATTGCTACGAAAATTGGTCGTTTCCATCATGTTGTCAACTCGTATGCGAACAATTCAGATGTGTACGGTGCCACGAAGCCTACTAGAAGAAATCCAAGCACTCCTTGTCGACGTCCGCTCGGATCAAAGCAAACCTCAACCTCGAAATTTCCTCCAGAACGGTCCGACGCATCTTATCGAAGAGCACACACATCGTTCGACGACGTATGCGCTGTGCCCCATTCACTACTGCCGCGAGTCGCCAAAATCGACTTCTTTTTGAACGTCAAAACATACGCACCGACTGGTCAAAGGAAATGGAGTTCTCGTGTCACAGCGTCTGCTATTTCCACTGTTTCAAAGTGTGTGGTCCGATGAAAAGAAGTTCATTTGTGGTGGAACCGATGGGTTTCGCAACTACTGGGACGATCTGAGGAAGGAGAAACTCTTCTTTTCAAAACGCAACTTCAGTGGTGGCGGAGTGATGGTGTGGGCAGCCATCTGTTCGACTGGACGAGTCAAATTGTTCTTCGTTCCGAAGAAGAAGAGCTCGGCTCAGTACCAGTTTGCTTTGGAACATGGTCTTCTTCGCTTCTGGAGGAGACATTCACCACGAAATTTGATAATTCAGCAAGATAAACGCCCCGATTCATGTGAGTGGTAGCACTAGAGGCTGGCTGCAACGCCATCATATTCCGACTTTGAATTGGCCGGCCAATTCCCCACACCTCTTTCCGGAAGAAAACATTTGGGGCTATATGGTGCGCTATATCTACATGAATAATAAGCAATATAAGACCACTGCTGAGCTAAAAAAGGCGAATGCAGAGCCCGGCTTGCCGCTGACGGCAACCTCGTGAATAAGCTGATTTCAAGTATGACCAATCGTTTAATTCAAGTCAGTTGAACGTCGAGGAGGCCGTACAGATTACTGATATTGTTGTTCCTGTTTCAATTTGTTGTTGTAAACCATGTAGAACCTCCTATTGCTTTTGAGTCTGAAGTTGTGACCCCTTAAGGAAAACATTTGGTGAAGGAAGTAAAGTTTTTATAAAGTTTTTTTTCAATTTAGAAGTTCTTTTTGCTATATCTTTGCTTTTTCTGTGACATTGTAACTGCAGTGAAATTTTGTTCGAAGCGGCTCACAATTCCTAGAAAAACAAGAAAAAGCACAAAAATTTGAGTGGATCTATCATTATCACCAGCGTGTACGTGTTTTCCTAACGGATTAAAGAAATATATGACGCCCAATGGAGCAGTGCGAGAGAGAAACTTGGCGTAAACAACCAAAGTGGTCAATCCGCCTCGCTTCCTAATCGGTACTGTTATTCTCGCACTTTACATCGCACGGCGACGTGTTCCTGGGGTTGTTCACACTTTACGACGGTAGCGGGTAGACACCCGGCCACAACATACATATGGATCAGGGCGGGGCAATTCCTCAACATTAATCGATCCGTACCCCTTACACTGGCGATTTGGTGCTGTAGTCTCGCATTGCGAACGGATCTTCAAATACAGACTAAGGCTAATACCTCAAAAACGATCTCGCAGGCGCTCACCTGAATCGCAGCTCTGCAACGCTTTCACGACACCGGCGCACGACACGCCGAGAATCTGTGAGTCGCTCAACGTCACCAAAATCGAAGAGTTCCTAGACGCCGAGTCCAGCAGAAGACTTGCGGTCAGACTCACTGTTGTGTCGACCTTGAAGAGAACTTATTGGACAGCTGAAGGGTGCTCCCGTGACTAGCACTCACCTTTGATCGAATTGACTTTGGCTTCGACTTCGAAAACGTCACCGAGTACTCATTGTGCGATATTCGCCTCGCAGTGATGAAGAACTCCACCTCGGACGGTTGTGGTGGAGGCGCAGTCCTTGCCTGGAAAGGGGTTCACTACGGAGAGCCGCTTGAGAAGTGTGAATTCCTCACTCACCAGAGGACCAAACGCAGATCCAGCCGACAACTTGATTGGGTTAGCCGGCAGAGACGTGAACTGCGCCGCCGTCTCGATAAACTGCTTCGAATGGATCTCATTTCGCGCTTCACTCTGGAAGACGTCGGTAGATAGAGTGCGCTCTAATTGCTTGATGCTTCTTCTTCTTCTTACCGTAAAAGGAGCTGCTGCAAGTTGTTTCACCGGCAGAAGAGTTCGATTTACTGGAGGTCCAGCCAACGGGGCAGTGATATCTCCAGAACTAGCCATATAGGCCCACATGCGCTTAAATGGATAGAAAATGAGTTTAAAAACTACTCCTAATAGTTTGAAAAGAGGAATCCGAGGCTAACAGGCCTTAAAAAGTCAATAGAAATGCAGCTCGCATAAGGTATTAGACATTCCATGCCCGACTCTCGATGAACCTTGGCATCTTTGATGTTGTAGTAGACGAGTAGCTTGTTCAGCGTAGCCAAAATTGGTACAACTCTTTATTGCGGCTTACGTTCCGGCCTTGTCGCCCCTGTGTCTGAGCCTGGGGAAGTCGAAGTCACTTGAGAAACTACCCTCCGAAATGCCATTTCATTCTGTAGGAATCCATCCAAAAGGTTAAAAGACTGCGAAAACGACGCCGTAAGAAGTCCAAAACATGGCTAACCCTAGACGTGGACAGAAGAGTCCACCGTCACCCTACCTGGACAAAAGATGGGTGAGTGAGCTTAGAATCCTTGGGACCACCCGCCTTAGGGACCTAACGGGTCATGACCCAGTGGTCACAACCCGTAGAGGGCGACGTACGGCGCTAGCTCTCGGGTCACAGCCAAGCACTCGTCTTCCTATTGATCTTTGGGAACTTCGATCCGGCTATGGATATGTGGGGGAAACAGGTAGACCCTTATGCGTAAGGATCGAGGAACACTTGGACGGGTTGCGCAGGTCTCATGTCTCCACTTCCTTGAGCGATCACAGGGTGCGGCGTCACGCGAGCAGCTGTTTTGGGGTAGAGGTCAAGATCCTTGCGCGTGAAGATGAGATTTAGGCGCCCCGAACGCTCGAGGCGCTGTACATTGCAGTGAACTCCCCAAAGATCAATAGGAAGGGCGAGTGCTTGGCTGTGACCCAAGAGCTGGCGCCGTACGTCGCCTCTGCGGGTTTCGCCCACTGGGTCACGACCCGTTATGTCCCTGAGGCAGGTGGTCCCAACGGTTCTAAGCTCATTCACTCATCCTTTGTCCAGCTAGGGTGACGGTGAACTCTTCTGTCCACATCTAAGGTTAGCTAAGCTGTTTTCGACTTCTTACGGCGTCGTTTTCGCAGTCCCTCTTAACCTTTTGGACGGATTCCTACAGAATGAAATGGCATTTCGGAGGGTAGTTTCTCAAGTGACTTCGACTTTTCCAGGCCCTGAAGAAGGCGACAACGCCGAAACGCAATAAAGAGTTGTACCAATCTTGGCTACGCTGAACAAACTACTCGTCTACTACAACAGGTATTATACAGCTTCTGTTATTTTTTAATGGAGGTGGAGGACTTCCGTGTGACCGCCACAAAGTTTTCTACTTCTACACTAACCTATGGCACAACCTATGATGGCACAGCCGAGACCATAGCAAAGCATCTTCCTTACTCTACTCAGAGCGAACTGTGAACTCACAATCAGATCAATATGACCGTTGTGAAGGTGAGGATGGAAAGCTCACTGACCTCCTCGCGCTTCACCTGACGCATTCGCTTTCGTTTCGAAGCACTACAGCGAGAGCACGGTGTACTCTTGCAGATATGACTGCCCGGGAATCCATGCCAGGTGATCTCATGCTGCCTTCGGTCCGAGCTGGTGCTAAATAGGAGGATAGAACATGTGACATGGATGAAACCTCCCACCTCGACTACGATTAACTTCTGTCAACAGGCAATGGTTAGTGATTTTTTAAAGATTTGTTATACCATGTTATGTTCATTACGAATGTATGCATTGAGGAAAAAAAGAACACAACATTTGTTCAAGACACAACGAAAAATCAAAAAAAAATCTTTTGCACGCGTGTAGCGCAGTAGGAGGTGGTGCTGGCTGTCGCGTGCACCCGATTCCAGGTTCCTGCATCGGGTTTGCCGGCCAGCCCAACCAAGCCTTCCATCCCTCCGGGTTGGTGAATGAGTACCAGACTTGTCTGGGAAGGATAAAGCGCTGATTTGTCCATCGGCTGGCCACTGCAAGTCATTGTATGGCCAGATACGCATTCAAATCACCTCCACTACATCCCGTAGAAGTAGAATACGAGGCTAATCCCAAAAGGGGTTGAGCAACGCCGTCCTTTATCCTTACTCTCTGATAGGGCAAAAACAAATTTCGGTCTCTAAAACTAAAATATTTCTTCGAAATCTTACAATTTGCCAGCCCCAAAAACAGGCCCATACATCTTTGCTCCACAGCTGATTTAGACTTCATAAGGACTATTCCTGCAAACCTAAGCTGGATTTTCAGCTCCAAACTTAGCTTCGTTCCCGTCTTTAAGACTTCTGCGCCTCTTATTTGCTTATAAATAAATGACTTACCGAAACATTTCATCACAGCGTCGACACTTCAGCGGTTTTTCGCCATTATGGATCCTCAGGTGAAGTGCCAGCGAGCTCTTCGAGAAAAATTCCTACAAAATACCGTGTGTAGCGTCTGGCATTCAAAGCTTCGGGATAAATTGACCCGCCTTTATAACTTACCGCCCCACAAACGGCACACGGATGATCGGCCTGAGTTCTCGTGTGCGTCCGAACATGGGCATAGAAAGAACTACTAACTCGGAACGCTCTCTGGCAGATGTCGCACTTGTACGGCCTTTCTCCTGCAATTAGCGGCCTTACCATATAGTAAGAGTTCGCGACCATTCGCTAATGCTGAGCTTGTACTTCAGCCGCTGCTAGGCTCTACGGCGCGAGAGTCGCCAACATCGCTCAGCCATGCTGCCTAATCGATACCGGTAGTGGTCGCTTACGTGCAAACCTTGGAAGAGCTGGAACTAATAGTGAAGAAGCCGACGTCGATCTGGCGGCTGTGAGCGCAACCGCTGCCTTTTAAAAGCTGCATAGATGATGGAAAACGCCAACAAAGAAGAAGAAAACGATTGTACCTGTGTGAATGCGAAGATGTCTGACCAGATCGCTCGGTTTCGTGAAGGCCGCACCGCACGTCTGGCATTTGTGGGGCCTCTCGTCACGGTAGACAACATTGGGCTTCTGCTTCACTGGCGATTCAATGTCAGCGACGTCTTCTTCGGCAGCCGCGAACACATCATCCTGCTCACCTCTGAAGAAGTCGGAGTCAATAGGGGCGTGGGGCAGTCAATGTGCGGGCTCACCTCTGTTTTGGCCTTTCCTTCTGCTTTTCCACACTATCAAGAATACGCGAATGGAACTCTTTCATGTGCTCCACTCCATCCGCGACACCGTTCACTGATCTGCTACAAAGTGGACAACCGAACACACAGAATGAGTGATCCCTATCGAAGCCGCAACTGAAATCCGATAAATATCGCACGGAAAACGAGTCTTCCCTCCATTTCATGATAAATTTGAACATTTTCACGCCAATTTGGACACTTTCGAAATCAAATTGAACACTGCTACACGTTAGCTATCTCTTTTAAAATCGATCTTATCATCTTCAGAATCAAAACGAGCGTCCTCAGGCTAAACTAGAGACCCTTCGACGCTAAGACAAGTTTTTGATCAGAAAGAAATTAGTATGACTCTTTGAAATGTTTGATTCACCGGCATCATTAACTCTGCGCACTACCTGACATGAAATTCTTATTTCTCGAGAAAAAGCAATGGTCTGGAGCTTATTCTGAAGAGCGGAAAGCTGCATTCTTCCAGCGTACTAAAAAACGAAATCGTGTCATGCACTTGTCTAGCTCGTTGCGGTCTTTACTCGATTGGTGGAGGAAATTGCGCTTGCGTGCAGTTATACACCGATCAATAGTATAACAAAAGCAGCTGTGTAAAACACACATACACTTACTTTGTTGTTTCAACTGAGTAGGATTTACACTATCAATCAAACGTAAATCGCAACGAGCTAGACTAGTGCAGGGAGAATTCTTATTTTAATACGCCTGAAAAGTACTAATTTTACGAAGCTCTACGACAAGCTTCAAACCGTTATCTTCCCCGATAAATAAAAATTGTATTTCGCAAATTGCTGTCTTTCAGGAATAAAGTAGTAGCTTCTTTCTTTTTAGAACTTTAAACAGTGTCTTCACTTATTGGGGCGGGTGGATTTGACAATTTCAAACAAAGTCATACTACATTTTTTGAATAAAAATTAACCTAACCGTCTCGGAGAGTCTCTAGTATGATATGGAGGACCATTACTGATTTAGAAGGTGGCCAGTTCGATTTCAAGAGCGCAAGCTTTGCTTAGAACAGTGTCCAATGTTATTCGAAAAGTGTCCAATCTGCCGTTAAATTGCTATAAGATATCTTAAAGTGGCAGAGCATAGCCCTGCAACCCATAAACTGTCATAAATCAGCCTTAGAGACCTCTTATTAAAAGAATGGGAGAGAATACTTGCGCACCCTTAAGATTAATCGTTAATTTCCTAGCGTATTAACAACTACGATATCGAGATAACCATATCAACAAAATGAATGAAACAGAGAGTTAATCGCATTAGTGAAGTGGAAAAGTGAACAACTAATGTCACCCACTTCACCCAGTGATTCACCAAATGCGATACTGAATCGTAGAGATGATTGCAAACGGGACATCGAACGGGCCGATCATCTGACACCAGCAATTCACCTGGAATGTAGCAAGTATTTAGACGTGACGTTCGCTCTAAAGACCTCGGTTAGCGCTGGCACTAGCCATGAAGGGTAGAGACAGCCGGGTGAAGTGGTAAAGGATAAGCTGGGTGAACGACTAGCGGTGAACGTTCGTATTTTTAGCAGATCTGATAGATTTAGTCGGCGTAGAAACGCAAAAAATTAAGCAGAACGAAAAAAGGAAGATGACGCTCAGAAAAAAGGCGTCACACAAGCAATGAAAGAAGTTTGACATTCTGAATACCCAAAAGAATTACTACTTAAATGATCAAAAGGCCACCTGCAGTGTCTACGTCGTTGTGGTCCACCGACTGAGCCCGTGTTCGGAACAGACCCTCGGCAAGGTCGCGTCCAGTCAGTTCCGGGAACGAATGCGCAGACATTGCTCCAGCAGCCTGAAGACAACCCTGCTTCGACGGGCTCTTTAACCAGTTCCGAAGAACATACCCTATCAGTGAGATCCACTCCGAACTGCTTATGAACGCCCGATTCAAGCTGATGTCGAGACTGCAGGTGCTGAGTGTACTGGTTACGGCCTTGGAGGATCGCTGCGCAATACTCGCAGTAGATCGGGGTGCGACTATGCACCTCCTTGTGAAGCTCGAGCAATTCTGTAAAAGGAACGCCGCTTTCCAAGGGTGTCTGTGCACTAAGCAGTGAAGAAACTGACCGCTAGTTCGGAAGGACTTGTGGCACGTCCAGCAGAGATGCGGTCGTAGTCCCTGGTGCTGCGAGCAGTGCTCCTTATAGGCTCGGAAGGAATAAAAGGAGTTCGAGCACAGCTGACACTGGTAGTTTCTACACAAAAAAAAAACTTTAAGACACCATCGTCGTTTGAAATGGAAAAATCTCGAGCTAACTTTGTCGGCTGACGAACATCGCCGACTAGTTGCCTCTTCGAGGTTGTCGAGAGCTCCGTTAGCTGACCATCCACCTCTTCTGGCAGCACCGTATGTGGAACACACCGATGTTTGTCGAGTCGGTGAAGGGTGGAGAATTTCTTAAAAGCAGTCGACTACACGCTTTAGCTGCCGAATGGAAACGCCTACCTGGAAACACACGGAGCATTCATAGTTGCGCTCATGAGCGGCAATATGCTTTCTTAACGCATTTCGTGACGACAGCTGAAAGTGGAAGAGATTATCATGTCAAAATAAGCATGTCCAAATATATTCCTTTGAAATATCGTCATCGGACGAAATATCTTCAAGCACAGCACGATATTTAGCGCATTCGGGAAATTCGACAATATATGCCATTTCCACGTTCGTTAGACTGAACAGCTTTCAAATCAAACTGGACTATTTTTATCTTTACGAGCCGAAGAAACCTTCTATTTCAAGAAAACTTACATTCAAAACTCATCTTTGACCATCTTGGAGGGGTGTCTCAGTAGAAAATGACTGCACTACTTGAACAGGCACAAAATTCTCACCATTTTGGCTAAGGCAATATTATTAGGCTTACTCTAAGTTGCTGAAAAGCGAAAAAATTGCTTGTATGTCCTTTGAGAGACTGCCTCGTGCACTTCTCCAAAACAATGCAATGTACAGTCTACCCATACCACACAACCGAAGTTTTTTTTGCATTAAAGCACCTTAAAATAAGCGCTAAAATGCGTTGGATAAGAGGATAAAATTCTATGCTTACCCACAGATTTTTTCTACACAAATTCTCTTAAAACGGAAGATCTCTTCAGTTCTGTTGAACTTGCCGGCTTTGACTTGAGGTACGTCTACCTCGGTCTGAATAATGTCAGTCTTACAGCCACAAGGTTCCGGTTTACAACGAAAAGTGTCCAGTATAACGTAAATGCCTCATTAGTTTTGGGAGCGATTTCCTAGCTCAAAGAGTTACATAAAAGTGTTATTCCATGCCCATTTGGTCTACCCCCACAGAAATAATGGCCTCTAAAAACACTTCAAAGTTCAACAGTTCCGCCAACATTACTGCTTCGTGCTCATAGATCATTACATTAGATGGAAATCGCGCGAACATAGTAGCACCTGAAGTGGGTATCACGGGAATACCATGGCCAGTGGGGAGGTTCCACTAAAAACAAATAGTATGGACTAATCAATATCAGCCGGTGCTGTTCATTTTAGTTATTTTCGGAATTCGCAACACTAAGTAGGTAAATTGGACAAAATATGGACCTGTCAGTCGGCTTCACTCGATTTCTCTGACATTTTCCATATTTTCTCGACCGCAGTGAGAACCGCGCATGTCAGCTGGTAGATACGATAAACAACAGGTCGATAGTATGTAAGCAAGCGCTCGTTGCAGCATTTGCACGAGACAAATTTCCCGCTTTCTCGCTTTTTACTGTACGTCTTTTCACAAAACCTCTACAGCTTCAAGGGTAAGTATTATGTACAACGCGGACAAAAAACAAAATTCAGCGAACTCACATGCTTCATACATATCGGGCACTTCGGGTTGGTCAGGATAGGATCATCGACATCTTTTCGGGAATGAATGTCCATGTGTAGCTTTAACGTCGATTTGAGGTTGAATCTAGGATAATATCATAAGTTTGAGGGCTTGAAGAAAAGAAGCGAAGGAAAATAATTCGATGGCTTCACCTTCTGTAGCACCGAGTACACGCAAATGGCTTCTGTGCTTCGCTGCTGTTGTGCGAGAGCATGTGGCGACGCAGCTGAGCCTCCTTGAGGAACGTTCTGCTACACACGTTGCAGCAAAACGACGGAAACAGCGCTGCAACGAGTAACATTAACTCATCTGAACGATCATCTGGAGAAGAAAGCGCAATTCAACACAAACAGGGGACACTAACTTGTGCCGTGAACGGTTCTTCGATGTCTTGTTAGTGTTCTGTGCGTGGCGAACACACAGCTACACTCGGGACAGTCAAGCACCACTTTATCGACTCGAATCGGGTGCTGCATCTTTATGTGGCGGTTCAGATTCGATTGCTGGAATCAAATCAGAGGCATATAAGCGGGATAAGGAATGAATCCGCAGCCAGAAAGTGCACCTATCGAACAGACCTTCGCAAACCTCTGCGAACAGATCTTGCACGTGACCATAACGCTGAGCGGATCGCCGTGGACAGCCTTCTTGTGGGCTTCTAGCCCGGATTTGTGCGCGAATTCGCCATCACACGTAGGACACTTCCATTTTTCCTTTGTTTCTGCAACAGAGACACGTCATAGACCCCAAATGAGTTTGAATTCTTCTGACTAAGGACTACTAGAACTTCAGCTGCTCGCAGATCACCAAAGATAGCACTACGGCTTTGATACCACTACACCTCCGAACCGTGCTGCGACAATGCGGGGCGAAATCGCGGTTATTTTTCGATAAAAACTTGATGGGAACATTCATGGTATACGCAGCTGCAGAACGCCTGGCTTGCTAGTCCTCGGAAACTCAGGCTTAGAATCCATTTTTGCACTCAGCATCACTAAACCTACTCCATCTTTACCAGTGAAATGTTTCAGGAATATATCTCAACGGTTAAAATGAACACCACCTTGGGAATCTTCATCCCTCCAGCTAGTAGAAGAGCATGCTCCATTTGAGCAAAGTCCTTGACCCTATTGGATTAGAAGCTCCAACAATATTCCATAGAATCGCAAACCGCACAAGGCAACACCTCCCAAGCATCGAATATGCAGAAAATATGCAAAAATGCTGCGCCTACGAAGCAGCATTTTTGCATTTTTCTGCACATTTTGCAAAGGATTGCCCCGTGCGGCTGTGCGACTTCATTGCAAACTATCGGGTCCTCAACTCGGTAGGTCTAAGGTTTTTGCAGAAATGAAGCACACTTTTATGTTGTTTGAAGGTGGGATTCTCGAAGTGGTATTCATTTTCCCCATTGAGACACACGTCTGAGACCCTTCACTGGTTAGTTGTTTAAGGAGTCTGTGAGCTTGGTTTGCTTGGAGAAACTAGGCTTTTCCCTTTGTTTGCTTCCGTGCGTCACCATAACACAAGTGAAAACCGTGGAGACATCCCTGAAGACTGAGGTCGTATTAAAAAAAAACAACAGTATCTTAAGATCATACAAATAAGAGAGCTAGATTGGATCTTAGGATGACCCATGTATTTGATGTTGATTAGAAATTCCAGTATTCTTAAAACCGTTGGTTATCTGAGCTTCATGCATGTAGCATTGATTCTGCAATAATAAAGCTCAACTAGGTCAATTCTTTATTGGCGTTTCGGGCTTTAAGGCGTCAGGTCTAAAAACAGCCACATTGCCCGTCTTTGCAACGACGCACAAATACACGGTTAACAGTTTCCAGGCATGCCTGCGATTGACGGGGAAAAGGAGGGGCCAGGGAAGTTCAGTGAAGCGTTTGGCCTTAAATGAAGTGCAGTGATATTTGGAGCACTCATATATCTTAGCGGGTAGTCGGTCAAACCCCGTACCCTTATCGACGTGGAGATACGAGAGAGCGGTCACTGCCCACCATCTCACACCTTCCCGATATGTAAACACTCCAAACACCATTGCACCTCATTCACGGCAAACGCCCCACTGAATTCCCCTGGCCCCTCTTTTCCCCGTTGATCTCAGGTCTGTCTGTAAAGTGCTAACTGTGTTGTTGTTATTGTTGTTGTAAAGAGGGCAATGCGGCTGTTTTCAGACCTGAATAAAATCGTCAATAAAGGATTGACCAACTCGACTTCGTTATTGCAAAATCGAAGAAATCCAATGTCATATCCAGTTATCCGACATCCAATCCGAAGAGAAATCAGTCACCTGACTGATCTATAAATCAATTCTAGTGAAAATTCCCCTTATCTGAATCATTTTAGGACTTTGAAACATTTCACTGATCCATTTATTTTGGGGTTGATAAGAAATGACGGATCCCAATTATCCCTATCGGCGCCACATCCAATGTATAAAGGCCATACCCGGCGCGACATAACTACGTATGGCAAGAGCAAGACTGATAGGCTTGTACATGTGACGATGTGCGTATTGGAGCTACACCTTCACCAAATCCAACTTCAGCCTGGCACTGCTGTCTCCGCGAAGAACCGATAGAAAGGACCTTCTCCCAAAAACACCTTATCCTACTATATATAAAAGAGCAAGCGTGTGTGTCCGTCCGTCACAACTGGAGTGGGGGCACTGAGTAGCCGAACACATCGGCAACCGTGCATGGCGAGCCGTAGACGTGCCGAACACGTCGGCAACCGTGCATGGCGAGCCGTAGATGTGCCGAACACGTCGGCAACCGTGCATGGTGAGTCGTAGACGTGCCGAACATGTCGGCAACCGTGCCTAGGCATTTAGATGATCATCGACGGGAGGTGGCACAGCAGGGGAGGCAATCGATATCATCGATTTTCTGTGGATATCGTTCAAGCGGCACGAAACTTCAGCCCTGGAGGTAATCGAGGTCGCTGAACACGAACCTGAAGTCGACCACTCGATATCGATAGATATTATCGATTCTTTGTGGATGTCGTTCAAGCGGCACAAAACTTCAGCCCTGGGGTGATCGAGGTCGCTGAACACGAGTCTGAAGTTTGTTTTTGAGGCATCTACCACCATCAATCGATACTGATCAAAATATGCATGGATGTCGTTCATTTTTTCTATTTCTTTCTAACTTGCTGCAATCGACGTAGTTAAGTTGTTCTTCCTGCGGAAACCATGACATAGGTTGCAGCTAAATTTGATGATGAGAAGTTATCACTACGGCGAAGTCGTTGAGAAGCCGTCAGTGCGGCCGACGGACCGCTCTGGCGGCTGTACTCTATATAGTAAAACCTGTTCTTTATCGCAATGAAAGTATGAAGGTCTAAAAGTTGGGAGAAGAAAAAGGAAAAGCGGTCGGCGGCCGGTAGGCCGCTGAACGACTGATAGAAGATAAACGCTCACCGCTGTGAATCACAGAGTGCCTCTTCAGCTCAGCAGGCCGTAAAAAGACCTTATTGCACTGGCTGCATGCATGCGTTCTTCTCGGCCTTCGTTGCGAAGCCTTCGTACTGTTACCGACTTCTTCCGATGTCTTCTGAGACGTTGGTGGATCAGACTCCTTCCGCTTCCACGAAGGAATTCGCCTCTCCTTCTTCAATTTCCTAAGCAAAAACAAAAAATAGGACAATTAGGGTCTAACTTGGAAAAAATCAAAGAAAAACGCACATGTGAAGACGATGAAGGACGCGATGCATCTCCACCTGGTCAAGAGCTATCAGTGAGCAGCACTGAGAACAGTATCCCAGTTCTGAGGAAAATCCCCTCGGCAGGTCTTCCGTGTCGGTCAGGCCGTGCGCTAAACGACGATGACGTTGTAGCAGCGCCTAAAGAGGCACTGGCATTATCGCTGAAACATTTCCTTCTCAGCGCCACGATCAAACAACACTGTGAATTCGACAGCAAAGTTGCAGCTTGAAAAAGCTTCCAAACTGCTCCCATAGAAGAAAATCAAGGCAATAACTCACAAAATAGGAGAACTCCTCTGAGCATGTCGTGCAGAAGTACTGGTCCGGTTTCACGTGTGTTTTTATGTGCGCTATGTAGGCACTATAGCGCTGGAAAGTCTTCTTCTTCCGTCTGCTGTTGCAAAACACGCACTCAGTACCAGGAACGTACGAATCCTGGGAAGAAATCAACATAAAACCTTCAACGTTAATGCTTCCTTCTAAAAAAGGAACACTTAGCTTAGAACACCGTTTTCAATTTAAGTCGGCCAAGTTTTACGAAAATCAAAATGAATTATTTATTGACTCAAAAAATTATTTTACAAGCTGGTCTAAACAAAGAGTTCCAAAACAGTTTCGCTGTTAGGATGACCGTATGATTGAGACCCTTTGGCAACAGAAATGTTTTCCGGCCTATTTGAATGACCAGGAAAGCGGAGCTTTTGCGGTGTGTCATAGAAAAGGTTGGGCCAAGCACTAGTTCAGTAGCTCAGGATGTTTGCTTGAATGATAGTGGTGTTATAGTGATGTTCAGGAGCGAGTTTCGCAGGCGCAAGTGCATGTTGATACGAACCTCCACCAAATACTAACCGATAATCTGGTAAACAACGGGCAGCCAACCTCGCCTTGTAATAAAACAGAAAACGCCTGCTTTTCTGCACTTTGAAACAGGTCCTAAAACGATCGCGCAGCTAAAAAGATAAGAATTTGCAACCAACCTACAACACCACCTTCTCTCAGTTATCCGTATATGCTAGCTTTTATAAGAAATTCTGTTTGAATCAAAAACTATCCCCATTTACTTAAAGTACGCCCAGTTTGATTTGAAGAGTGTCCATTTTAAGTAGGAAATGGTCACGTCTCTTTGCAGTGAACTTTAAAAGTAACTATCCTAGACTGCGCTTTCAGAGTAGTCTCCACAAAGGATAAGGAGCAAGGATAAAGGTCTGCGTTAAACCGCTCTTGTTCGAGATGCGCCCTGCATCCTACCTATACGGAATCTATTTGCACAATACAATAACTTCTGGGAAGTCAGTGCTCTATCCTGCCCAGATAGGTCTGACACCAATTTCCGTAACCGGAGGGTTGGGACCAAACCAAGAACCTCGATAAGAGTGCACGCAACAGCAGGCGTCTGCTCCGGCTGCAGCACCACACCATCTCGACTGGTTCATACTCATTCAAGACCCAAGATCCGCTTACGATAATCGAATTTTGCTTACTGGCATAAGAACGTTCGAACACAGAGGTATTATTCAACACTGACTCTCGTATTTTGACCTGCAGTTTAATCTAGCCCAAAGCAAACACACATGCCTAATTCTTATGATGTTGTTGAATACGCTGCATGGCAAAGTCGTCTGCAAAGTGAAAATAAAAGTAGATAAAACAGCGGTCACCTGTGACGAGTGCTCCACTATCCTGTGTACCTCGAAATTCTGTTCGAAATTGAATTTCGCACTGCACTGAGAACAGCTGAAATCAACCTGCGGATCAAAAGCAAGAAGAATATGGCTGTTGTGTACAAATGAATTCGACTATCAGACATGATAGTCTTGACTATCACACTTATATAAACAGCATCCTCCCATAGTGTGTTTCACTTTTTCATCTGCCGAGTAAACCTTCGACAGCAACTCGTCCAACCGTCAGCGCCACAGAAACTATTCGACATCGAAATATGAGAGAGAATTCCCAAATGCGTTTGTAGATCATTTCACAGAGTATGTCGTTCAAAGAAACGAGAAATGACCCAACCAGGAAAACGCCACGCCGAACGAAACCAACCTATGGTTCTTACTGAGTGTGCAAGCGGCCTTGGTATGCGGATTGTCGCGAGAGTCGACAACCCTGTCGCAGTCGATGCATCGAGCATGGGTGATCTCCTCCTGAAGGCATCAGCTTTGCAAAGGCCTTCATTATGCACCACGCAACAAGTAGACGCAGGAAGTACTACAAAAATGTCTACAAGCAAATAGTCGCCACTACAACATTTATGGAGGGACAAAGAATTATAATCGGCGCGAACAACACACCTAACGTTTCATCGACAGCATTGGTCATTTTAGAAAATGCATGATATGAAAAGTACCTTCTATTTCAATCTATCGACAGAATAGCGACAAAACAAGTAGTAAAGATAGGAGAGTCAGGAAAGGTGCTTAGGAGCGCATGGCTAAAGCAGAAGAAGGAATGGCAGCTTCCACTGGACGGGGTTGTTGACTACGCCAAGAGCGAAACCGTGTCGAGACCGTCCCAACGTAAAAAGGTGGCGGGCGGGGTAGTAGGTTTCGGCCCTTGTAGCACGAAACTGCTAAGCAGGGAAGGGTCTCGAGCGTATGTATATTCGACCAAAATGAATACCACTGCAAGAACCCCAACCCTCAGATTGCAGAAAAGCATGATCCGTTTTTCCAAAGCCCTTGGCCCACCGAATTACGAGCCGTGAAAGTTTGCTATAGAACAGCACAGTCCCGGAAGGCAATAGTTGCATGCCTCGAATACGGATGACAAAAATTCAAAAATACTACTTCATGGGCCGGAGTCAGGTAGTCGAGTTACTAACCCTGCAGTATTTTTGCATTTCTTTGCGTGTTCAACGTTGACAACCTCTGCAGCTGTATGATTCCACAGCAAACTTTCAGGCCTCTAACTACGAATGTTCAAAGGGCTTTGCAAAAATAGAACACACTTTTCTACTATTTGAAGAATGGAGATCCTCGCAGCAGTATAACTGTTCACCGTCCAGACACAAGCCTAACAAGGGACGTCTGTGAACCTACCCCACGATTCTCAACAAGACCTATATGGTCTTGTAGGCCACAGGGGTTCCTGTTGAGGACCACTACGTGGCCAAAAATGGCAAAAATTTGTCGCCTGGCAACCCATGGGTGGGAGATCGGGAGTACCTACCTTCCACCATGTCACTAGTACTGGTAATTTTGTCGCGTTCACTTCAAACTGAATTCGTGTAAGCTTTTCAATTTTAACCCAAATATGGGCCAAAATTTCTCTGGCAAACGGGTTAACTTGGTGGTCTCAATTCCTCTCAAGCCCGCCGCTAGCCGGAACAGATTTACTAGGCTACAACCTTTTGCCGTTTTGAGACCACCCAGTGGCCCGCAGCAAAAACGAACTTCACCATTTTACTGCTTGTTTGATGCCCTGCAAGACCATATATGGAGGTCTTGTTGAGAATCGTTGGGTAACTTCACAGACATCACTTAAGAGACCTTCCCTCATAAGCAGCACAACATCTCGATGCTTAGCAATAACTAACAAAAGCGGGTGCGTTACGTTAGGTGTCCCCACTATTGTAGAGGACGGAGCGACGCTCTCGATTACCGTAAGCTGACCGGGTACCGCGCCCGCCTCAGACGAGATTTCACTACATACAAGGTGAAGCGAGTTGAGCAGAACGCTTCCTGCCGTGGAGCAGAATCCGTCCGCGAGCAGGTGAAAACTGTCTCTTTTCTAATTTTTTGCTCTGTATTCGTCTTTTCTACAAGTTTTGAAGAAAAAAGAGAAAAGTGACGATCACATGAGAATGGCGACCCTCTCAGGATACAAAGACACAAAGAAAGAAACGGAAAAAGGAGCAACAATCATGTTTCTCCCTCTCCTACCCCTCTATAACCTGCGACAGCTTCCTAGGTTTCGCTCAGCCCGTTCTTTATTGCCTTGTTAAACTGCATTATAAGGCGAACCACTCACCAAGAGTCAATCAGCGCCCAAAAGCATATGAAAACGGGGAAAGCAAAGAGAAAGAAGGGCGAAAAACTAATAAAATCCTCAGCCACCACCCTACGACAGAGGGTTTTTCTGCGGCGCACAGTCTGCTCTGTTCAAACACCTCGTCCGAGGCGGACTCAACAACCCGCATTACTACCGTAATCGGGGGCGGTGGCGGGCGACGGTGGCACGCTACCGTAACCGAGGAAGACACCTAACGTACGAACCCAACAAAAGCGACACGAAGCGACAAGCCCTTTGCAGCACTTCCTAGTATCTGATTGCACACCAACTAAAGGGAGGATGCTCTGAATCAACCTAATTGTTGAAGATATATTTCAGGAAGGAAAAACTGTTTGAAAGTAAAGCTACGTAGTCAATTATGTGATAAGGAGTGAGAAAACCTACAAATATACCAATTCGCTGCGTGCCAGTGTCCACTATTTGCTGCACTTGATCGATAACAACATTCGAAGTCTGAAGTGGTTGCACTTCTGGTCGGAAGTCATCGCTCACGTTGTGATACGTTGGGTCCTCTTGCAAGGGAATATACAGCGAATCTGAAATGAGGTGTAGGAGACCACGTTGTTCGAGTCGGCTTTGAATTTAAAATGTTGCGTTCTTATCTCGGATTCTTCGCCTTGTTAAGACTAAAACGCGAATTGACTAACATAACGAACCTGTGTCGAGGCCACTGGATAGATCCGGCACATCACATTGCGCGACGTCATCGAAGGCATTTCCCTGACTGAACTGCAAAACAAACACGATAACTACGAAAGGAGGAAAGGCACTTCAGTCGGATCAAAAATCACGTCTCTTTCTAAGCGGAAAGCTTCCAGAAGAGTGAAAGACATGATCAACCCTATTTGGGGGTGGCAACCCGGTAGTGCCGATTGTGTTCGTCCCGCATGCCACAATAGCACCTCCACAGAATTTTCCCGAAGCACCCATGTCACGAGAAAGCAGTTGATACTCCAGGGTGAATCCAAGGGAGCTGATAGTGAGGCAGAGCGCGCTTTAGCCCATCCCGACTTGGAAAGATCCGAAAAATAATTCCATGCGGAAACGAACAGGGCACTACTGTGTTTTCACGACTCCAGAGGCTGGGGAGGTAAAAGATCGCCCAAACACCGCACAGGGGGTTGAATGGAGTGCTGATAATGAATCTGACATCCGATTTTGGAATTTCGGCCGATTACGGTATGTAGGGGTGAGTAAGCCTGGTCGGGTCAGGATTGCCGAACAAGAACAGCTGCTGTTCTTATGGTTTTTACTGAAATTTCAAAAAGAGATGTCAGTTTCGTGATCAGCACCGCAAACATCACAGCAAGGCAAGATTTGGGCAGAATTCGTGATTCCCACACAACCAGCATTACTCATCGGTGCCTATCGCAACCTACCGTAATAGGCCAATATTCCAAAACGGATGTCAGATTCATCATCATCGCCCAAATAACGTCCCTAGGCGATATTTGGACGAACGTCCTACCTCTCCTCGACATCTGGAGGCGCGAAGGTACAATAGTGCCGCGAGCTGCACTAGTGTGGTGTGTGAGGCAAGAACGTGTACTGCAAACCAGTATGAGTCTTGGCCGAATATTTCATTTCATTTGATCACTATAGCGATGGTGTACGTGATAGCACACCATTACGCTGTTTCCAGCGTCTACATTTAAATACTGTAGCGCTACCACACCGTGTTCGACTCGTGTTCTGGTCATGGCGGTGTGGACTGTTTAAAAGCGAAGTGGAGCAACTACCAGGCACTCGAGACGAAAACATCGACTAGAAGTGCTTGGAAGAACCATTTTCTAGTACCTGGGCACCACTGGATGTCAGACTTCAGGCATTAAAGGTTGTTTCCATGCTCAATAGCTTCCCTTTATCATATCTTGGTGTGAAATGCAAACTCACATCGGGATAGGTGCTGAGCTCGGAGAAGTAATGCGCACCAGGATCCCAGCACCTCATGTCAGGTTGCGAGAAGCGGCCAGGAACATTGACCGGGGATCCACATGAGAAATTCCTCTCTAAAATAGAAGAACAGCCCAATGGACAACAAGCCAATTGAAATCGAACGAAAAGAATGCCGATAACTAACCTGATAGAGGCGAACCATGTTGTTCCAAGCCACTCGGCCCCGGGTTTGCGTGCCAGCTGGGTCCCGGATTGAATGAAAGCGACATTTACGCGACCACAGCTACATGTGATGTCTAAAAATTTATTGTTCAACGCGAAAATACACAGAAAATCGACAGCACACAACCATATACACGATTCGCATCTCAGAAACGCAAAAATGACTGCAGACAAGTGAAGAGAAAACAACGTGCGCTACAGCACATCAAGGTGACGAGATCAGCAACGGAGCATGAAATACATGTTTATTATGCAATATACATTATATGAGACTAGAAGGCGTTTTTCAGATGAGAAAGCGACGGCAGGTCGGGCAGCTTGATGTCCTTGAGCTGCTGAGGGAGGTTCATGCTCTTCACGGCCGACACAGCCCGCGCCGGCGCGGCTGCGATGCCCGCCTCGGCCTTCTGCAGCTTCTCCTGCTCCTGAATCCGGAGCAGGATCTCGTTCATGTTCGTCTCGAGTACCATTCCGCCCATGACGATCTCGCCGAGGATGTGGTGCACCTTATCCACATGGAATATCAGATCCAGCTCGCACACGTTCTCGAAGCATCTGTCCAGTGTCTCGACGAACACCTGGATCAGGTCCAGGATGCCGAGCTCGCTCTCCGAGGAGTCGACGCAGAAAATGAAGTAGAGGGTGGCGTAGTGTCGATAGATGAGCCGGTAGTCGTTGCCGTCGATCAGAGTGCCGCCCTCGAGGAAGTTGCAGACGTTGTCGTCGCGCTTCGACACCAGCTGGAACGTCTCCCGGACGATCTGTTGCTGCATCTCCTCCGTGTAGTATTGGTAGAACTTGAGCAGCCGCGGTTTGCCATGGTTGTTGATCACCAGGATGGCCTTGATCATCTGAAACCATAGGCAGAACGTCGCGGCTACGGCACTGAACACGACGCGACAGCCTATGCTAGCTCAAAGACACATCGGAAACGACGAGAAAAGACGAGGATCCATTCAAGGAGCTGCTATAGCAGATGCTTAGCAAATGGGCATTGGACTGCATTGAAGTACATCCCGGGAGCGTAGTTTTCAACCGCTCCAGGGCATGAGTACTTCAATTTCTTTGTTTTCTAGCACTGTTGACTTTCCAAAGATCATGGCACCGCTATCGTGGATGTATCGAAGTTGATTGTAGCTGTTAACCAAGATTGTCATCGACCTTTATTTGACTCGCGTCTCGGCGTTGTCGCCTTCCTCAGAGCCCGGAAAAGTAGAAAGAAATATTCTGATACTATTCATAAACTATCGAATTGGCCCACTCTCCAGAAAACTACCACGAAGACAGAAGAGAGAAATGCATGGTGGTTCCACAGTCTTTTCTCCGCTCAAGGAGAACGCAGATAGATCTCAATTAGAACAAGGGACTTCCTATTCTAAGACTCCTTGTTCTGGGATTTGGAATGTGTTCCTGAGGCTAAACGTTGTAGTTTCAGTGCAGAGATGACTGTACTAGTTTCAGAACGCTTTAGAGAGCCACTAACTCATGAACCACGATGGTCCTCAACTCTGAAAGATATTTCAGTGCAAGTCTAGAATGGGGCGAGGGGTTCACCCCCCCCCCCCCCCCCACTTCCCCCACTTCCTTCACAAGATCCACAGAATTCGTGCACTAAGTTATGTTGAAAACACTAGCCACAGTTGTATATACCATTTTCACGTCGAATGGGACACTTTTCTAAGCTAGTCTAAGACTCTTGAAATCAAAGCGAACTCTGCCAAATTGTAATGAGCTTTTTCTACATTAAACTGGAGACTCTCCAAAAAAGTTAGAGTAAGTTTTTGTTCGAAGAAAGTTTTGGTATAACTTTCTTTGAGGTTTTAATTCATCTACCCAATAAGCGAACACACTGCTAGAAGTGTTATAAAATTTTTATTTTTTGAGAAAAATATCGGTTCAAAGCTTGTCTTAAAGAGCAGGAAGGCTCCCATTTTTTACTACCAAAAAGGAAACGGCCCATGCCCTCATCCAAGACGTCGCGATCTTTATTCGATTGATAGCAGAATTTGTTTGCATGGCGTCTGACAACTGCTAACGATGGAACAAGAAGAACTGTAAAGAACACACACCATCCTCATTTCGATGGTTCGTGTAAGTGGCATTTACGCTAGCAATCGAATAAAAGCTGCGGCGAACTTATGGCTGCATGGAGCGATCTGATCTTTTAATGCGCTATATACTTTTTCTTTGCTGAGCTTTAAGACAAATTTCAATTTATTATTTTACTTTCTAAAAAATAAGATATTAAAACTAGCAATACTAAACTCATTGGGGCAGGTAAACTTTAAAAAAAATCAAATAAGAAAAGCTGTACCAAATTTTCCTTGACCTTGAACAAAAATTATTCTATCACATTGAGTCTGTACTTTAACCTGCCTGAAGGTCATTTCGATTTGGATGAGTTCGCGTTGATTTCAAACGTCTCAAAGCTAGCTTAGAAGAGTGCCCAATTTGGTTTGAAGTGCCCAATTCGACGAGAAAGTGGTATATTGTAACTGCAGAGGGAAGTGGCATTGGAGGCGTCACCCCTTGTATTAAGAGGTCATATACATTCGTCGAAAGGAAAATGAATATCCATCTACAGACGCATCTGCAACACACCAACCCTGCAAGAAATTCCAGTCTCCTGCAACAAAACATGGTGTATTGATGGGGCTGCCTTACAGGATGACCCGTGCCGCACCGGAGTGAACTAACACCAGAAAACCTAGGCCAAATCTCACAGTTCCATTCAGCACCAGTGAAACTGGACCTCAAATCTGCTTCTGAAAAAATGGCACACCGCCGTCATCATTTTTGTGTTTTTGCTACTTTGAACGCCTTGTTTTTATGAATATAGCCACTCCTACTAACAAGACGTTTTCACTAGAGTACCACATTTTCAAACCGTTACAGTAAGAACGGTCGTTTTGGGACCGCCACGTCTTCGGATCAGTGCTGGCACCATGCGAACTCCATGGTTAATCAATAGTGGAACTATGGAACTACGAGAGCAAACTTTATACTGTTTGAGGCGGCTTTCGGTGGAGCATTTTGGGAAGAACTGGGATTTGACGTTGTAATAGACGAGTAGTTGCTTCAGCGTAGCCAAGAGTGGTACAAGTCTTCTGTCCACATCTAAGGTTAGCCTTCTCGACTTTTTACGGTGTCGTTTACGTAGTCTCTTAGCCTTTTGTATGGGTTTCTGCAGAATAAAACGGCATTTTGGGGAGATACTTTCTCAAATGACTTCGACTTTTTCAGGTGCCG
Organism: Heligmosomoides polygyrus bakeri; assembly: GCA_947359475.1. NCBI lineage: Eukaryota > Metazoa > Nematoda > Chromadorea > Rhabditida > Heligmosomidae > Heligmosomoides > Heligmosomoides polygyrus. Next base: position 102,306,971 of record OX375869.1, read on the forward strand.
AAGAAGGCTACAACGCCCAAACGTAAGCAGCAATAAGGACTTTTATTTATTTATTTATTTATTACATGGCTAAAATCCATGTGAAGAACAATATAATTAGAAACAGTATACAACGACATCCACACGACATTGGCCAACGATCCAGACCAAAGTGTAATAGAATGATTAGAAAGTACATGCGATAACAAACACCCGGAGAAAGAAGAATAGAAAGGAGAACAGACCAAGAGGGACTCTGCCACAAGATCTCGTTATGTCCTAGAATTATTTATGAATCGACTTGCATTCGTAATAAATGGCTTCAGGTTGTACGGAATAACTGAGTTTTTGGCAAGTTTCATATAATCCGAACCTGCTCTATTGACAAAAAAATTATGTCGAGTTGAAGATTTTGCAGTGCTTAGTGAAAGCTTCTCTCCTCCACCTCGGGTTCTAGATGGTCTCACCATGAAGAAATCACGTTTGTCAAGTCCACAGAAACCATGGAGAATTTTGTGAACCATTACGAGGTCGTATATTCTTCGTCTGTATGAAAGTGTCTGTAGTCCAAGTTGTTTGTTTCTTGTATCACTGCTGGGAATAGCATGGTAATCAAAGCCACATTTCCTAACAAATAGTTTTCTAGTGAAGCTATTTTGGACTTTTTCAAGTCGAAGTATATTTTTCTTCTTAACTGGGTAAAAAATTGTTGTTCCATACTCAAGTATCGGCCTAACGTAAGTCTTATAAGCTTTGACAAGGACAGATGGGTTTTTTGTGGAAAGACTTCTAAAGAGATTGTGTACCACAGCTATCGCTTTATTTGCAATTGGTTCACAATGCGCGTCCAAAGCTAAATTTGCATCTAGGAGGAACCCAAGATCTGTTGTTTGATCAGTGCTTGTAATCTCATTTTCATCTAACTTGTATGTGTAACCAGGATTTCTTCTTCCTAAATGGAGCACCTTAGTTTTTTCTTTTGATAAAGGAAGCCGCCATTCGTGGGACCAGCGATCAACAGCATCTATAGCTTGCTGCAGAAGGTTTTGATTATGGATTGGTGAGCTATGGTAAATTTTCAAGTCATCAGCAAAAGCTATGCATACCAATCTTGACTAGGCTGAAGCAACCACTCATGTATTCAACGTCAAATTGCATTTCTTCCCAAAATACACCAAAATCCTCCTCAAACAGTATAGAGTTTTTTTTCTTAGTCCCATAGTTCCACTATTGATTAACCTTGGAGTGCGCATGGTGCCAGCACTGATCCATAAACGTGGTGGTCCCACAACGATCGTTCTTACGATAACGATTTGAAAACGTGGCACTCCAGTTAGAACATCTTGTCTCCTCCTACTACTCAGTGTCCTACATTTCCTTCAATGACGTCGCCATTATGTTTTTGTGTTTTCCTACAAATAGACAAATACATTGCGAATGAAATAGCGCAACAATAAATAGGATGTAGGAATCCAGGCCTATGAATGACTACAGAACAGGGCCTTGGCACTACGATCTGAATGTATCACGTTGTCGGAGTTGCAGTACTTCAAAACTGCACCCGACACAGGCAAGGATAGAAAACGCGAGACAGAAGACTGAGACGAGGCCGCCGGGTTATCGACTTTTCCTCAAAGTTGGCAACGAGCCCGAGCTGATTCTCAGCGCAATTCGCTCCGGGACCCAGCGCACGCTCGCCGCAGCTGGCTCGATTTTCTCGGGATTTTAGGCCACCTTCGTGTTTCTGCGGTTCTATTCCGGAGCACCCTTCCTGCCTTTGCTTCCTAGCACTCCTTAGTAGTGCCGCGTTCGACTGCGCTGGTTTTTCTGCGTGTGGCGAGTGCCTTAGGGCTCCGTCGAGTTGTGTTGGTGTGGAAATCGCGAGCAGCTCGTACTCGTCACGCTTTCATCGTTGTCATCACGCGCTGAGTGTCCTGAACAAGGACCGTGCTGTGTTACCTTACCGTTTTTTATGCGCGTTCTTATTCAAGCGCTTTTCGTAGTGCTCGAGTATTTATACTGTGCTTATGATTTCATAACGTGTGAGATTTTCCAACTTGAAATGTTTTGGAAGCGATATCGTGTCGTTTGCACTTGCTGTTTATTTTTATGGCCTGCGTCTACTGCTGCTGCTTTTATTGTTACAGTTTTATAGCTTGTTTGTATTTCTGATCCAACGACTGCATGAAAGATCACATTTCCGAACTCGCGACTAAATAGCCAGAGGTAGCTACGAATTGTCCGCAAGAATTTTACGAGTTTTAGTTTTCTCACATTATTTGGGTCGTTGCTGAACCATGCAACAGCCCGTCCTACTCCAATCAATAACTCGGTATTGCTGGGTACGCGTTATCGTTATGTTTTTTTTTCTGTTTTTTGGATCTCCTTAAAGTCTTCGAGTCGACTGGAAAGCATAGTAAAGAAATCTAAGAAGAGGGCAAAAGGTCGTAGAAATTAGAAAATTTGTGGAAGCGGTGTGGTGGAAGACGTATCTACTACCACGCGTGAATTACAGTTGAATTACACATGAAGAAAGCATGTAGCAACCATAGGAGATGAGTATTGATAGGCCCAGCAAAATGCAAGGAGCTGGAGAACATTGAAACGAACTTTCTTTTCACGTGTGAGTGACTTTGCTTTGAACAATCTGTAATGATCACAGCTTATTGTTCTTTGCATGGGTCTCGCGGATGGGCGGGAATTTCGAAAATTTTACAAAAAATCTCAAATTAGGCTTGTCAGAGAACAGAGAAGCAAAAACTCCAGAAGACAGAAAAACTCGAAACTATCGCATTAGCGATCTATTGTATCTAAATATGCATTTTCACCAATAACGAACACTTATACCATTTCACTTCAAACTGGGCTTCTCATTAACGTAGGATGGACAGTTTCGAACCCATGCTGGGCACCTCCCAAATGAAAGCGAGGGATATGTTATTAAAGCAGATTTTTTGAAATCTTGTAGTGCACTTACCACAAAAAATGATCGCAGTGCTTGAAATTTTATGAAAATTTGATTTCTGCAGTAAAAATAATGAATCAGATACTATTTCGGCTTGCAGTAAAGCAGTAATTTTGCGCGTATGAGAAGATCATACTGTGCCTTCGTCTAGGTCGTCGCGATTGTTCTTTAACTGACAGTGTACACGGTGCTTACTTGAATCTGCAAAAACGATAAGTGCATTTTCTACAATTGCTTTTGTTGTACCTCTACCAGTGTGTTACTGCAGGCAAATAAATTTTTTATACCAATCAAAGGAAGATCGAAATGCTGGACGAGTGCACGGGGCTATCTATACTTTAAACGCACTGGAACTTTGCTGTTTTAATGCACTCTAAAATAAATCGTATTACAACATTCTTCTTATTGAAATAAAGACTTTATGAAGTTTCAAATACGTACTGCGTTCGCCTTTGTGGGAAATGTGCACTATAAATTTTGCAAGAAAGTGATAGTGAATTCTCCTGAGACAGAATTTTCGACGTTCTTAGTGCGTATCTGAGTTAATGTGGAACACGATTATTTTGCTTTGGAAGGCGATCGATCTCGAAAGTGTACAACTTATTTTGTTACCATTATGTGAAGTGTCTGATTTTACGTGAAGATATGGTATCTATAGGTAGAAAAGTGCAAGAGACAGCCACTTCAGGGGTTATGTCAATTGCTGCCACACAGTTAAACTAGAGATTCAACGAATCCGGTTTATATGCAAACGAGTGACGAGTGCGTGGCACGATTCTAATGAAAGCAAACAGCTTTTTTTCGAATTTGGAATAGCCTGAGAGCATTTTTTTTGCTGTAGAGGCTACGACGTTGCGATACAGATTAAGCTCTGGCGAATTGGTGCCTATGACAAAATGAAATGCTGTTTTCTGTTTCCTAATTTTGGCCATTTTCCAAGAAAACGATAAAATTTGAACAAAGTGGCCAGAATATGAGAAAACAGAAATTCTGCCCACTCTGACGGGAATGGTAACGGACATCAACCTTTAAACCGTTGGTTTTCACGCTGTTCGTTCGTGCTTTTCTAGTGTGAAATCGGTTTTTTTTTCGTGACTCCGTCCAGCTTCACTTATCTCTGCCGTTCAGGTAATCCTTCGGGTGTCATGACGAAGATCCACTATACCAAGAACCCTGACAACAGCACGAAGTCGTGCAAAGCACGCGGGTCCGACCTTCGTGTGCACTTCAAGAACACCCACGAGACCGCGATGGCGCTTCGCAACATGCCTCTGAGGCGCGCTCAACGCTACCTGGAGAACGTGAAGGAGCAGCGGGAGATCGTTCCTTTCCTCCGTTTCAACGGCGGAGTCGGACGTAAGGCTCAGGCTAAGCAGTGGAACACTACACAGGGTCGATGGCCGAAGAAGTCCGCTGAGTTCCTGCTCGACCTGCTCAAGTGAGTTCTATCCGCAGTTCTTTTTATATCTTTTTTTGGAGTATGAGATTCGTGAGATTTGCACAGTTACCTGTTGTACCTTTCAGTGTTTCATCAATTCACGCTCAAACAAGGCTTTACTTTCACCTTTAGTCGAGACGCATGGCGGAGAAGCATTGCTGTGGGAAGGGGTTTCAAAAACTTAGGCAATGAGTATTGCAAGTAAAGGAGACCATTGTAGAACCCTTATTTGAATGTCACTGAATCCCCCTGTTTTCGAGCTCCGCATTCTCATGTTTCATTCTTGACGATAAATCGTGGTTTTGAGCGGGCTTCTGCTTGGGTCAAGAGTGCACACGCTCGTGGGTCACCTGCAGAGGACAGAATTCCTCCGTTCCTTAGTTCTGTGCGCTCCCTCAGGCGTTTTGAGTCGTATTTGACCTACACAATGACCTGTGGCGGACAGCCGATGAACGGTCAATGTTTTACCCTTCCCAGACGAGTCCGGTACGAAGGGAAAAAGGTATGGAAGGCTAGGTCACGCTGGGCGGGACCCGGACCAAGATCCTTGATTCGGGTTCCAGGCGACGACGGTCGGCCCGGCTGCTCTGCTCTAACTGCTCTACCCCGCGCTTGGAATAGAATGAGAAATTGGCTATGTTCGAGGAGGAAGGTGATCATGTTGTAACGCTTTCATACAGCACGCATGGATAGTTGTGCCTGGACGCTATGCATGCTTTCGGTAAGGAACCTTGCGAATGTAACAACGTCGAACGCTTGTACACCTCTTATTTAGTGTTCATAGGGTTTCGTCTAAAAGCAAATCAATATCTGTTTATAACATAACGGCCCCTATGCAGCCAAGTAGGAATGTAGAACGCATGCATAGAATTTTAAAACCAAGGGAAGCGAAAACAATTGGGATTTTGTAGTGGGAGAGTACCTTTTACTGGAGCGTATGACGTTAAGGGGCTTATTATCGGCATTGGAGGTGTTTCCATGTACATTTCGGTTTAAAAGCGCCCGTTCTCAGCTACGAAATTGCACACCGCCATGGTGCTTGCTTGAGAATGCTATTGTGTCACTGTTATTTGCGGATAGTGTACGCTTAATTTCATTTTTTTCTCGTATATGAACGGAACAAAGTAACTCCCATCCTGCCCATAACATTGAGTCAGCCTCAAAAGGGTGCTGCGCCTCGCCACATCATGTACGTATGCGCGAGGCGTTCTGCAGCATCTCAGTGGTGTCCTTTAATCGGCTATGGTAGATTGGCTTTGCGGTTTCTCTTTGTATTTGGTTATTCGCATCTTTCATGTCGTTCAAAAAGATGTGTACTGTGATTCGATAGTACTGTGATAGCGCCAAGATCTAAATCGGTGGTAGACAGCGAGAGAGTGTGTGCTTCCAAGAGTCTCCCTATTAAGCATCAATCCGATTGATTTAGGAATGCCGAGAGCAACGCTGAGTACAAAGGTTTGGACGTTGACCACCTCGTTGTTGACCATATTGTGGTGCAACGTGCTGCCAAGATGCGCCGACGAACCTATCGTGCTCACGGACGTATCAACCGTAAGTTCAACCATTTCGTATTTTTTGCTTGAGTTTTCTTTCGCTTTTCCTGATGTTTTTTTTTTGATTTGTTTTCTTTTTCTGAAAACCGTTAGGAACAGATATTTGATTTCATTGATGAGTAAGATAGTGCAGTCTCCGCAGCTAAGCTGCTGATTAAGGTGTGGAATGCAGTAGAGTCAAAGCAACTGTTATCCTCTACAGTGAAAGTCGCAACCTTTCAAAGCCTTAATATTTTCGTGCAGGTGGTTTGAGAAGCTTCGTTTCTTACCGTTTTGGTATGCCAGTCGGTCTCCCTCCTTCTACGGCTTCTCAGTGATATCAGACCCACAACAAGACCGAGGTCTGCGCTGCGTTTTCTATACATCTGTGGGATGAATGTGACGCAATCGGCAAGGCACCAAGGCACCGGTTCTTAACAAGCCTCGTTCGCATTAAATCCACCCAACTTCTCCATCCATCTGATGTCACTGAGTTGATAACATACCTTTGGAATTATAAATCACCCATCGTCTTATCGTCACTGTATACCGTTGAATAGGGAGTTTATGCCTTCGAGTCGCCTTCACGATATCCATAAAGATATAATGTGCGCCTCATTTCACCCGCAAGGGGACACATACCTTTACTTTTTTCTTCGTAGCGAGCGTGCAATTTTAATTCTGCCATATTTCTGGAAGTTGGAGTGTGTGGTGTTGGACGCATTTTCGAGCGTAATGACTTGCGGGAGCCTGATATTGGAGAACCCAATGTTTTGCTCTTCCCAGACTACCCTGTTACCAATTCCTTGACCCACAAGGGATGTAGGGCTTGGTCGACCTGAATGAGAACGGCATTAGTTCAGAATGCACGCGATAACAGAAGCCGCAATATGGTAGAGCATATGGAACCAACCACCAGAGAGCATGACATGACTGCTGTTATAGGAGTTGGTTTATTCGGTAGTGCTCGAATGGTTTCAAGATCTAGAAGAATTCGCCAAGAGGGAAAACTGCGTAGGTCGGACCACTGGCAAGCTCCCACTATCAAGGCACCCAGCCGGCTCTGCAGTTAGTTGGCGATATGACAGAGATAATACTGAAACGCTTATCGAACGAAATACGTCAAAAACGCTGTACTTTATCTACGACAGTGAGTATGAATCAACTAGAGAGACTCGAAATTTCGTACTACTTTCAAGCTCCCATGAGACCGTAGCGTCTCGGTATGAACGACACTTGGCACTTTTTGAACTTCGAGTGTTTAGCTTCGCACCGTTCTTACCGATTACGGGGCAGCTCGGCCTCGAGCATGCTGAGTCATCTCGGCGAGGCAGATTCCAGACGGAAGAGTGCGGGCGCCTACACCGACCCTACATCTCTAGCCGCACGTGCAATTCATGCGATTGCTTTCCCACGATGGAGAGACATCACTTGAGATCCAAAAGAAAGAAAATGTGGCGGGATTTGGAAGTACCATTGTTGCGAAATGGACTAGTTCGAACCGGTTCGACTGATGCTTGCTCCCTCACAGCAAAGGGGTAGAGATATAGCGATATATATCCTACCTCGAGATCGTCTGCTGTGCTATGAGTGGGCATATAGGAAGACACTCTCAGACGGAGAGACCAGCACCTTTGTGTGCTGTGGATGACGATCACTTAAGGATCGAGAGCGTGAGGTGTACAATCAGCCTCTGCCTTCGTGCAAAGTCAGAAGTGGAAACTTCAAAACGGATCCTGAAAATCCGGTTCGCCCCCACTTCTGTAAGCCAAGAAGCGCCCCTCGTTCTATTATGCGCCGTAGTGTGATCGAGAGGTGCAACGAATTGAGGGCACAACCCTATACGGGAACTCCAACCAGCGTTATCCAAGGCTTTGTAGCTGATGTGGCACAGCTACACTTGGGTAAGGTGACACATGAGAACAAATAGGCCTAAGCCAGCAACCTTGCACGGTACTGCACGCGAAATAGCGGATTGCAGCGAGAGGTGGCAGACGCCCTGCAAATCGACGTGACTCAGCAGTAGCTAGGATAAGCGGGGCCGAGTTGCCCGTCAACCGTTCTTACCAATGAAGAGTCTCAGGCATGTGCCTGTTTGGTCGAGATTTATACCACAGCGAGAGTCTCCACCTTCAACTAGCAGAAAAGTATGTGCGGTTTTTGTAAAGTGATTGAACCTACCGGGTTGGATCCCGAATCTTCACTATGGGAGTGCACAATTGCAAAAGGCAGCCCTCCAAACATCGAATACGGAAAAGTCCAAAATACGGCGAGGCAAGGAATCGAACACCTGACCCTTGACCTGCTAGGCTGTATTTTTACTTTTTTGCATATTCAAGGTTAGGAAACCAATGCACCGTGGTACTGCGATTCCACAATAAACCTTAGTTCCACACCTCATCCCCAACTAGGTTCAAAAATTTACAGAAGTAGAATGCTTTTCTTTTACTTGAAGGGTGGAGATTATAGCAGCGGTGTTTATTTTCGCCGTTCGGTGCTTGAGACCTTTTCTTGGATAGAAATCGAAATGGGGTAGGCTTCACTAAGATTTCAGAAGTGTTCGCTTATAGGGCAAGCCCCATACCAAGTTAGGGAAATTATGTATTAGTTAGACTGCACTGGCTAGCCTGTTTTATAATGGCACTTTTCGCATCTCATGTAAATTCCGACCACCTTCCGGCGCGTGTGACTGCGACGCGTCCAATGCAAACTGCGCGCGTCGCGGTCAGCACGCTAACCCCAAGGCGCTCCACTCACTCACGCGTTGCGATGTCCAAGGAGGTCGGCGGTTCCGTTCCCCTGCGTCGTGGCGTTCTTGCATTTTAACTGACTATCTGAGATTTGAGAGGTTTCGATGTCCGTATCCGGATTTTGAAGCGTTTTTTTTTCGCATTTTCCATCCGTATGCGCTTCGCGCGTGTAGTGCAGTCGGAGGAGGCGCCGACTGTCGCGTGCACCCGATACCAGGTTCTTGGTTCGGACTTCGCGCCCAGGCCAACCAAGCCTTCCATCCCTCCGAGGTCGGTAAATTGGTACTAGACTTGTCTGGGAAGGATAGAGCGCTGACTTGTTCATCGGCTGGCCACCGCAAGTCATCGTATGGCTAAATACGCATTGAAATCGCCTCCACGATATCCCCTAGAAGTAGAATGCGTGGCGCATCCCATAAAGGGATTGAATAACGTCGTCCTTTATCCTTTATCCTTTATGCGCTTCGCCGCTCGAAGAGCGCAGAATCCAGCGGTGGATTCCCCCTGAGCGACGAAAGCAGTTTCCACACGAGCAGCTTGGATGGCACCCACCCACCATCCACCAGTGAAGCCATGCAGCCGTGATCGCCAGTCCCTCTAAAAACATCTCTGCGTGATCGAACTGCCGCAAATACCGTAGAGGTTTCGTAGCACGATCCCATTTGAGTGCAGCGCCTTAGGGTTAGCGCGCTCTAATCGAACGCAGAGTTTGAGTTGGGCGCGGCGCGGTCACACGCGCCGGACAGCTGGTCGGAGTTTAACTGAGATCCACTTTTCGATTTATTTTCAATTTTGTATTTTGCTTCACTGGTTCACACTTAATTTTTTCAGGGATCCTGGTGTAGAGCTGGAGCTGTAGGATGTATGGATGGGTCGTTTAGTGAAAACAGCTTCCTAGGAAATTCATTGTTTTGAACGCGAGGAAACCTTATGAGGCTTACTGAACTTGACTTGATTAATTCAGAAATCATAGGAGCGACGTTTTCAACGTATTACGCCGACTTTTTTTGGAGTAAAATTGTCTCTTCACTCTCTGTTACTAGCTGCTAATTTGCGCTCATCTCGTTCAGGAGCTTCACAAAACAGTTACAGGTTCAATTTTTTGCAGTTTCAATTTGATGGAGGAAGAGTTACTGATTCGTTTCACAACAAGCTAAACCTAAATCGTCGCTTCTGCTTCTTTCCCATCCTCTTTTTTGGTCTGTATTTTGTTGTGAAGGCTTGTTGACAAATCCACTCTTGGTAAGATTGACTCATGGTTAAGAATTGTGCAATAGGAAACGATGAAGGATTTTAGTTTTCGAGACTGAAAAGCTGCTATAAAGGGCTGGTAACAATCAGAGTTAGATCGTTCTGATCACCTAAACCTTTCTTTTACTCCGTTTTTGTTTGTAAGGCTTGCCATCTTACTGAGCATCTTTTTTTATAAACGGGCTATTTTCCTTAAACTATCAAGCTCGTTAAATCTGTACAGTATTTTTCGTGATAGATATTAGTTCAATTAATTTTTTGAAATACGTGATATCTAGCCGAAGGGAATGTTAGTGCAACGAGATAGAGATGAATAGGATAGAGTGGCTATAGAGCACTGATCATGAGGTTCCGCTTTCACAGTTTCTCGAGTCATTTGGTGCCGAGGCCAAGCCAACTACCGTTCACGAGTTGCATGACTAGTTTGTGAAGAACGAAGCACTGGTTGGGTTGATTATTTGGTAGCCGCAGGGTTTTAGGTGAAGAGGCTGCGTTCTTCCTTTGAATTTATCTCGTTATCACATTTGCACAAGGCAATTATTAAGAACAACAACGAATTCGCATATACTGTAATCTCGAAAAACAACTAGTAGCAGTGCAGAGTAATCAGAAGTGACTAGCAGTAAAAGTATCAATTTATCGTTATTCACGCCATATAACACCATATCTTGGGAGTGTTCTGCTAACTGCTAAAGGGGTTTGTTGATAACAACCCTTTTTACTTTTACTTTATTCTGGACGTAGCTCGAAGACTACTTATAAAACAACTAACAAACACAACACAAACATCAGCATAATAGAACATGAGAACAACATATGACAAAACAAGCATCATTACCTACTGGATAAAACAGAAGCAAAAGGAAATCAAAAGAAAGTCAGGACACCTCTGCCACAGCCTTACTGGCCTTAGCCTTAAAAGAACCAAGAGACAGGTGTAGGAAGTCCTTTTTGAACGCCTTATTTAAGAGAACAGCAACCCTATTAGAAAATAATTGTGCACTGACCTGTTTCCTAGAAGATGGAATCTTGACTTTCTTCCTACCCCCTCTTTGACAGGAATCAATAACAGTGAAAAAATTGGAAGATTTAACAGGAGCACACTTGAAGTCTTTGAGAGATCTATATGCTATGAGTTAGAAAGTCCGACCCGAGGCGCGTTTTGCAGCTGACACCCCAAGTTCCAGCTTACTTCTTTTACACCTTGATAGTATCCCATCGAACAAGAACGTTGTTTATGGACGGCTTTCCAGCGAGAACTGACAGTTTTTCTTCTATTTTGTAGTGAGGGAAGTCCAAAAGCTGCTCCTTTATCTGTCAGCGCAAAATGGAAAGCAGCCTCATTGCTCTACATTGACGCTTTTGGATATTTGAACGGTTTTCTTCTTTTCATACTGCTGCATCAAGTAGACCTTGAGTCGCCTTGTTGTTCTCAGGGTGAAACAGAAGTCGTTGAAAACGTCATTCGTTACTGGCGCAATAGGGTTAGGGATAGTGGGCGCTGCCTCCAGAGAATGGACATTTGCTGTATAAAACTTTCATTACTGTAGCACGGTGAGCTTCACTAGCAGCGCTGTGACCTCTACCTCGCCTTAGACGTCAGAGTAGAAGACTCCAGTAATAAAAGTCGCCATAGGGGTGCACTCTCATCCAACCAGTATTGCTCTCTTTCTTACTCCAATAGCCTTAGCTTATATCCTTGTCTGGTCTCTGACGATTTTCCTTCAGCGTACATGTCGTCGCCGTGCCACATTGAGGTGATTCTGACCGAGAAGGAAGACGTTGTTGCGAAGCCCACTGACGACATTCCCAGGACGAAGAAGGAGTCGAAGAGAAAGCAGAGGCGCCAGCTGGCTCGTGGAGAGTACTGAGGAGTATGCGTGTTGTTGTTGTTCGATAAATACTTGTTATTTGCTCGGTGCTGTTTGTTCCTCATCTGTTGAACTCGACAAGGCTTTCTCGTTGCGGCGTTGAATGCGAGTTTCTTTATGGAAAAGGTTTTGCATAGTAGGGCATGCAGTGCAGCCGACGAGGTCTGTCATGGCTCATGTCGAGAGCGGCGAGTTCTTCTGTTGCGTCGAAGGCCGAGATCGCTCTTGTGCCGAAGAGCGGACGACTGGCGAGGAGTTCGAAGGAGCAAGTCAGGGAGTGTGAGCTCGCTGCATCCTTCTATAAAGAGGTAGATTTTCAGCATTGGTTAAACGTTCCCTAACGTTGGAAAATGTGGTATCGTCAGCCTTCCTTGGAGCGATAGAAGTGGAGTCTTCTGTTATCGCTGGGAAACTTTATACTAATATGTGGGCCATCGTATCAGTCGAGAGATGGCGATGTCGATGCTTCACGCGTGGTTGTTGGTGGTGGTTACAGTCATAATCGAGCGCTGCTACTTTTGTGGAGTTTAAACCGGTCTGAGATCCGGGACCAGTCGTCAGAAGATGCGTATCACGGCGACTTTGTCGTAAAGCGTCCTTGGGTGTTGCAGTCGGTATCCTGAAACGTTGAGCGGCTTTGAAACTCAGGGAAAACGATCACGACTCGCGTCTTCAACGCTGTACCGCCGATTTCACGTAAGACCTCGTTGTATATCTCCGACGCCGGGCGAAACGAGACGATGGCATCTAGCGGCCAGATTGACCAAATCGATCGAATTGGACGAAAATGGTATTTGATCGAGTTATGCATGCCATCGAGCCGCTCTGCGTCGCAAGCATGAACAGAGTCAAGTTGAGGTGGCCGCTCATTCCTTTCCATCGTAGATCCCGAAATTTGTGGTGCTCGTCTTTCTTGAGTCGGCTGTAGATACGGCTTGTGGCGCAAGTTGTGACACCCAAGGCCTATGTTATACTTCGAGGACGCTGTTGTCGGCGACAGTGTTGCGCGGGCTGATACGCAGTGCGTAACACCCGCTCTACAGTGTCGCCAAAGTACAACATAGGCCTAGGCAGGACCTGGCAGTTGGTTGGGCCCACCTTTTGTCGTAGATTAAAAATAATGAAATTTTGTACGAGGTTCACACGTACGAGGTTCTCTTTTGTACGAGGTTCTCTGCGGAAGCTATTACCGAGCTTCTGCAGAGTTCCAACAATGCTTCGAGTTTTTAGGGCAAGCGAAGCGGTTTTCGTAAATTAGCGAAAATTGTCGCCAGACAGAAGGAGCGGTCGGAGGCCACTAGCAGAGCTGCTGCGTTTGCTACGGCTTTGGCGTTGAAACTGGTTCGTTTTTCTGGCCTTCCTACTTTTTGACTTGTCATCCACGACATTTGAGGTGGTATTTCTTCGAAAAATCCTCCGTGATGGGACATAGGGCAGGAGTTCCGTGCGCGTACAGGAGATCTCCAGAATCTGGGCCATCTGCCCAACTTGTGTCAAAACATTCTGAAGGTCTTGCATCAGTGAAGGTGAGCACAAAACGCAAGGTCGAATTTTTTCGCGCACGGGCTCACTTCTCTATAAGTACCTCTTCATGTGTTTATTACCCCGTTAGAGGATCACCATCGTACCATGAACCGTTGTTGGGACTGGATTGCTTTCGATCATTTATGGTTTAGCTAACGAGCTTCAATAGTTGTTGATTTGAAATGGGCTTTGCAAAAAAATGTGATTTATTAGAGGCTGAGGAGCTGAAAAGATAATAGATTGGTAAAGAGGGAAGACATTTGTGCCCACGCGGATGCCGAGCCCAAAATTTTGATGCGTACGCTCGTCTGTGTTGGATCAGAACGGTGGCGATATAGCGAGTCATCCGTATTTCACTGGTCACGTCGATCGAATTTTTGCCACTTTAATGATACTAAATTACTACTATACTAAATCAGCTTCAGAACTAAACTACTACTATACTAAATCAGTTTTCCTGGTTTTATACGAGGAATCTGAGCAGATTTATCTCAAAGACCGAACCTCAATCCTGGCTAGGAGAAGAAAGACATAGACGTAGACATACCAAAGGACGGTAAAGCTCAGGGTAGTACCTCTTACTGTCTTCAGTGTTTTTTGTTTGGAAAATGCCATGTGCACGATCCAGCGAACGCAGGATCTTGAAGTTGAAATTTGCCAAAAGAGAACAGCGTTTTTAATCAGGCATACTGGAGTTTCTGTTTTCCGTTTTTCGTTTTCCAGCAAATGTTTGATTTTCGTGATTGTCATATTATGTTAACAATAAGACATTTGCGGGAGAAGATTTCCCTAGCCACTTAAGCTCATCAAACTAAAACAGATGGCGACTCCATTAGAACTTTTCTTGCAGAACAAGCCGCTCGAAGCGCATGACATGCTGTCGTATGCCACAATGTCTCCAGCCGTCATCAGACGTAGTCTACTGGTCAACATTCTGACCTTTGAAGGTAAGAATGACCCCTGACCGACTTTCGACTCATTCAGTGATGACTTTGAAAGACTGCATATAGTGATTTGTAG